>CAKNXH010048035.1:200-18141 GCA_932178445.1 Andricus quercusramuli
GAGAAAACAAACACACCCGCGACTATTTTTGCTGCTTCGCACATTTTTAAAGTAAAATATATAATTAATATCAATACATAGTATTTCATTGTATACCAATTTCCAAGGAAAACATATTGAACAATTTAACTATTTTGTAGAAAATGCGCCCTTTTTGATTGAATTCAATTGTTTTTTATTTCAAATAAAAATCTATGGTTGAAATGACACCTATTACCTGTTTCGTTGCGAGTTTATCTTTTCTTTTTTAAAGTTAAACTACTTTTCCAAAAATCTATTTTTTATTTTTGGTTGAAGATTCATTATTTGAGTTGGAAATTACTATTTTCTGGTCGAAAAATAAACTATTTTAGAGAAAATTGGATTATTTAATTGAAAATTACATTTTTTGTTGAACACTCATATTTTTTTGTTGAAAATTCAAGTATTTAGTGAAAAATTGAATTAATTTCATGAAAATTGAACTATTTGATAGAATATTAACTTTTTTGTTAAAAAATCACATTTTCTGGTTGAAAATTCAACTACTTGGTTGAAAACTTGAACTATACTTTGTTGAAAATTCATTTTTCATAATGATTCACAGCTTTCTTTGAAAATTGAACCTTTTTGTTGAAAAGTAGATTTTGCGTGTTTAAATTAATTTTTTATCAGTAAATTTCACTATTCCATATTCAGTTGATATAAAGATACGTATATATTTCGTTGCAGATTCGACAAAAATGTTTTTCTTTCGCTATTGTAAGCACCAAACCATTACTATTAGCATTGTTATTAATTATTATTATTATTAATTATTATTCTTAATAAATGGTATGTCAGCTCTTCAAAAAATCATCGAGCCACATTGAAATTATTAATAATTGTTATTTTCAATAAATAATGTATCAGCTCTTCAAAAGATTATCGAGCCTTTATTTCTCATGCTGAATAAATTTGTAGTTTTACCTCTCTTCATATTGATCAACGCCAATTTATAAAACAGTTTTTTGCTTCCTACAAAATGGTTTTGCATTTTCTTCTCTTCGTCTGTTTTAATTTCATCGCTAACTTCCTTGACTAGTAGTTTTACTGTCATCTTTTTGTGTCGGTAATCATTTTCAAATCTATTTCTCTCCCCATCGTTAAGGCCTGTGATGTTCAACTTTTTGTGATATGCTTGCTTCTTTTCGTAGGCGGCTACGCGTATTTCACCATTCCACTGAGCATCACCAGACATTCTTCCTACAACCGCAGTACCACACACTTCAGTCGCACTCTATCTCATCGTATCCTACATCTATCGACGTCTATCTTTCTCTATCTCTTTGAAAATTTAAATCCAAGTCTATCATTTTCAATCCTCTCTTCTCTGACCTTATCCTTTATCTATTTACGTCAACCTGAAAGTTTTGTCCTGCTGGTAGTAGAAAGATTGAAAAAGACAGAAATTGGGGGATTGGAAATTATAGAACTATACTATCTCTCCCTCTGCCTCTCAATGGATCACCTTTCCTACTTTTCGTAACCGAGGACTTTTATCTTTTTCTATCCCTTAGTCTATCTTTCTATTACGAATTTCAATCTTTTTCAATCTCTTTCTTTATCTTTCGTAACCGAAGGCCCTTATGTTTTTCTTTACTTCATTCTATCTTTCCCACATTTTGAATCTTTGTCTATATTTTTTTCTATCTTCCGCGATTGAGTACTCTGACCATTTATTATCCCTCAAACTTTGGAAATCCATCGAAAAGTTAGGGAATTTATTTAAGAATTGAATTTGACGTTGAGCACGTACCAGAAATGATCTAGGTAACTTCGGCTTTCAAACTAATTCCAGTGAGTGATTTGTTCAGCAATGTTGAATGCACTTTTTTGGAAAATCTCATATCGAATCGTTGAAAATTTACTGAGATATTCAGATTTGGAAAAAGTACTCGACGTCTGCCCGCGCAGACTGAACTTCGAGAACGCTGCCTAACAGAGCAGTCCTCGCGAAGCATTAGCTAACAGCGCGGGCAGACGTCGAGTACTTTTTCCAAATCTGCATATCTCAGTAAATTTTCAACGTCATACAAAGCTTTAGCCTTCGGATAGTACTTCGGATTGTATAACAATTTCTAGTGATCGATTTGTTCCAACCCGTAGAAGGAATATTTTTGGAATTGTATACGTCGATTGTTTATTGTATATATAACCATTAGGAAAATCTATACAAGTAATAAGAATACATTTTCTTACAGAAAATGTCCTGTCGCTACGAAGCGCGCAGCGTGAGTGCTGTATCAAAAATTTTGAGTCAAGCAGAGCAAAGCGTGGCAAATGACCAACCGTCAGATGACGAAGAAAATTACGAGGAAGCGTATACTGATTCGGAATCGGAGGAGGACGCCGATGATTCAACATTCGAACCACCAACAGAAGCTGGTGATCGAGAAGAGTCAGAGGTAAGGAGATATTTTTCTTGGTTCGTTAAATGTTTCGATCTGATTGACATTTTGTTTACAATTCTGTATTTGTTTATAGATTGAGGATGCGGATAATGCTGGACCATCGGCCAGTAAGCGAGGAAGACCCTCTTCTCGTGCAACACCGGTTTCGTCACGCGGACAAAAACCGAGTGTCGTCACTGGAAAGGATGGTCACCGATGGTACACCACTGCCCAGGAGGGGTCGTCACATGGTCTGAAAAATGAGACGTATTTGCCAGGGCCCCTCGCAGAAGCAAAAGCTGTGAAGAGTTCTCTCGGTGCATGGTCTCTGCTTTTCCCTAAAACACTCCTGGAAAAAGTGGTTCGTCATACCAATGAAGAAATTCATCGGTGGCGTGACGATGTAGAATCCGAAGCTGTCTCATTACCGACGTACGCTGATACGAATCTGTGCGAATTCAAAGCCTTCATCGGACTT
The DNA here is from genome assembly GCA_932178445.1 of Andricus quercusramuli. Classification (NCBI taxonomy): domain Eukaryota; kingdom Metazoa; phylum Arthropoda; class Insecta; order Hymenoptera; family Cynipidae; genus Andricus; species Andricus quercusramuli. The sequence continues at coordinate 3,090 of CAKNXH010048035.1, forward strand.
CTCTACTTTTCTGGTCTACAAAAGGCATCGAGTACAAATTTAGAGGACTTGTGGTCCCACAAATTTGGTTCAGCCCTCTACCGAGCCACGATGTCACTGAAAAGATTCAAATTCCTCCTGCGGATGATTCGCTTTGATGACAGGTCAACGAGGGCTGCGCGCCGAGAAACGGACAAGTTTGCACCAATCCGTGAGATTTGGGAGGAATTCATTTCTAAATGTACACGGTATTATTCACCATCCTCGCACTGCACCATTGACGAGCAATTACTCTCCTTTCCAGGACGATGTCCCTTCAAAGTCTACAATAGCGCAAAGCCGGACAAACACGGTATAAAAATTATCATGCTTAATGACTCTCAGACATTTTATATGCACACTGCGGAACCGTATGTGGGTGCGGTACAGAAAGAAGAAGCAGAAAGCGTACCATCCTATTACATCCGCAAGTTGTCGGAACCGCTGCATGGAAGCGGGCGCAATATCACTTGCGACAACTGGTTCTCATCTGTGGAAATTTTTGACACAATGCTGTCAGAATACTCCATGACGATGGTAGGCGCACTCCGGAAAAACAAAGTGCAAATTCCTGTCAACTTCAAGACTGCAGCGCCTGTTAATTCCTCGACATTTCTCTTTGATGAAACAAAGACCCTGGTCAAATATACACCAAAGAAGAACAAACTCGTCTTGGTCATGTCCTCTTTACACTTCCCGGAAGAAATAAATCAGGGTACGCAGAAACCAGTTATCGTATTGTTTTATAATAATACTAAAGGAGCCACCGAATCTTTCGACCACAAGTGCCACGAATACAGCACAGCAAGGAAGACCCTTCGATGGCCTCTGCGATTCTGGTTTGGAATGCTCGATCAGGGAGGAATTAACGCGATGATCTTACACAATTTGAACGGTGCGAATCCAAATCTGATTCGGCGAGAATTTATGAAAGAACTTATACATGGACTCATCGAACCACAATTACGGGTACGTCTCGCTATTCCGACCCTTCGTCGGGATTTGCGTGTGTCAATCGAGACCATCCTCGAGGAACAGGCACCCCCGCCAAGGAGTGCTCCAGCGGATAAAAAAGTGGCGCGGTGTGGTTTGTGTCCTCGAGTTGCGGACAGAAAAGTGAAAACTTACTGTGAACGGTGTCATCGTCCAGTCTGTGAGGAGCACAGGACCGTCCTGTGCTCTAATTGCTCCACTGTAGAATAATGGACATGTTTAAGTATTATTAGTGTTCTAAATAATTTAAGTGCTCAGAGAAATTCTCAAGAACATGAGAATATGCTCGACCTTTATGTGCTTTGAAAATATAATGAGCATTTTGAATTAGGATTTAAAAAATCGTATATTTTATATCTTTATTAATAACACAGGCTGACAAAATTTGTAAACGAATCCGTTCTCTACAATTTTCCTATAATTATAGAAAAACCTGACAATGTTTTCTCTAAAAACTGCTAACGCCATCGTTTGGTACACATTATTATCTTCAATTTCCATTTTTGATCATCCCGAACCGATTCTTTTTCTCCGAGATCCACAATGCATTGTGGAACTGTAGTGGTTAATGTGTGATATCTCTGAGAATAAAAATCGGTTCGGGATGATCAAAAATGGAAATGAAAGATGAAAACGCGTACCAAACGATAGCGTTAGCAGTTTTTAGAGAAAAAAATTGATGATTGTGTTATATTGCCTCAAATATGGCTAAAAATACCCATTTTTGCACTTTCAGGTTAGAATATCTCAAAAACCTGACGTATAGAAAAATTTGAATAACGGATCCGGTTTTATTATACCAAAATCCTTCGGAGTCACATAGTCTTTGGGTACAAAAAAGATGTCATTTTTTTCGGCTCGTGTACTAATTACATTATTTAAATTTCGCGGGAAAATGTATCGGTTCAAACTGGAAAGGGCGCTAAATTTAAACGATAAAAAAAGTCAAAGTAATAGAAAACATATTATTCGCATTAAACAGTGCCTTATTACTTTTTAGTTCTGTGTTTGAAGTCTAAAAGATGAATTTTCAACCAAAATTAGAATAGTTGAAATGTCAGAAAAATAAATGTTCAAATAAAAAGAAATGTTCAACAAGGTAGTTTTTTTTTATTCAACAAAAAAATGATTTTTTAACCAAAAATAGAAGCAGTAAATTTTTAGTTGAAGCAAAAAAAAAATAAATTTGCGAAATTTTATCATTTTTATTGAGTTTAAGGCAACAATTCTGGATTTCCAATTTTTTCTGAATTGGAAGAGAGGAATTTTTTTAAAGACATTTATTGAATTTAAATGAGTTAATTTAATTTTTTAACTTTCTGTTGAATTGACAAAGAGACATTTTACATTTTTAGGAAATTTTTGTTCAAGACATTTTTCTTCAGATGAAAAGAATTTTTTATTTTCAATTTTTTTCTGAATTGGAAGAGAGACATTTTTTATTTTCAAAATTTTTATTCAAATGGTAGGGAGGAAATTTGGGATTATAATTTTTTTTCTTAATTGAAAGAGGGCATTTTTTTATTTTTAATAAATATCTGGGAAAAAATATGTTTTTCTTTTTTTTAATTTTTCAGAAATTGAAATGAAACATTATTTATATTAAAAATTTTTTGAGTTGGAAGGGAGGGAATTTTGTTATTTAATTTGTTTCTGAATTCAAAAAGGGAAGGGTTTTAAATTAATTTCAGAAGTTGAAGCAATTTTTTATTTTTAATATTGTGGTTTAAAATATGATGAGGTCTTTTCGAAAGTTGTGAAAAAAATGTGTACATATTTTATAAATTGTATTTTTTAATATTTCATCAATTTTCGGAAATCTTCTCAAGTTTTAAAATATTGTTAATCTTTTGAAAGCCTCTGAAATTTCTAAATGCCTTTTAAACTGTCTGGAATTTTTCTAAAACGTTGAAAAATCATTAAAAATTAAAAAATGTGCCTTAAATCATCCAAATTCTTTTTTGACAATTTTGGAAACCTTTTTACATGTTCTATTAATATTATTTTTCCAAAATAAAAAATTATTTTGAATTTTCCCAGGAATCTTAATAAAAAAAATTATGATTGAAAACCTTTCAATACCCTTAAAAAAATTTGATACTTTATTTCAAAAATCTCAAATTTATTTGAAATTTTCTGAAATTTTTCAAAACTTCTAAATATCCTTTGAAATGATTCGAACTTTCCTTAACAACTTTTTAAAATCCTGCAAAATTAAAAAAATGCCTCCAAATCTTTCAGATTCCTATTCGAAAATTGGAAAATCTTTTGAAATGTTTTTAAATATTCTATTAAAACTATTTTTTCGACATAAGAAAATGATAAAAAATATTCCTAGAATTCTTAAGAAAATGTTGTTATTCTCTTGAAACTTTTCAGAAATATACATTTTATTTTAAATTATTTGAAATCTTTTCAAGTTTTAAATTATTTTTGAATATTTTTAAAACTTATAAATATCTCTTAAATTTGCTTGATTTGTTTTAATTTATTAATGTTGCAAAACTGAAAAATTTTGCTTTCAAATTAAAAAAATTTTAGGAAATAATTTGAATTTTTTAAAATCTTTTCAAAATATAAATTTTTTTTTTTTTTTTCATAACTTCTAAAACTTTTCCATATCTTTTGGAATAATTCAAAGTTTACCTGAACTTCTTGACATTCCTGCAAACTGAAAAAAATTGTCTTCAAATCTTTCAAATTATTTTTAAACATATTTTCAAAACTGAAAAAGAATCTTTCAAAATAAATTGAAGAGCAGTAAAAATTTGTCCAGAAATCTTATTGTCGATATCAGTCATTTTTTTTGTTACTGCTTCCAACAATTTTTTATTTTTTAGTTAATTAAAAAAGTTCAGTAATTATAGTGTAGCAGCAAAATATTAAGGAGGGAATTTTCCAATGTTAAGAAAATTATTTACAATTTTATTAAAATTAAAAGTAACATTTTTTACCAAACAATTTCTTACGCTTATTTAATTGTTCCATTTAAATTTTATAAACAAATTTGATTTCAAAAATTACAAATAGTGTCATTAATAAAAAAAATATCTTTTTGTTAAAACTGTTTCGTATTAATATAGAAATTACATTAAACCACAAAATAATTGGAGGGTTAACAATGACCAATTTTATAGTTTTTTTGCAAAATATAAAAATTTTTTTTTTTAGATTTGGATTTCGCTTAAACGTCTGAGTTGCTACAAATATTCTTCAAAATAATATTTGGTAAAATATAACAATTTATCGTAGTTATTAGTTATAAAATCAATCCACCTCGTCTCGAAGACGCGAACAATTACATAAATGTTTGGAATATTATATAATATTCCCAATATAAAAAAATCCATTTATAAACAAGGTTAATAGTTTTCTTAAAAAATTTAAAAACGATATTGGTGGGGTATGATAGGTCATGAAGGTTCTTTAATTAGGCCATCGATGCGTCTCGAAGACGCGAACAAACATATTAGATACATTCCTGTAGTATTCCTAATATGAATAATTTTTTCCCCATATAAACAGAATAAACAAATTTTTCTTCAAATTTATAAATCGGTACTGGTGGGCAGGCCTGGCGAAACACGTTGAGTCCAGGTGGGTAGTTTTTCAAATAGAAGGAGGGGGGGGGGGGGGTTTGTCATAATTGAATATTTCATAATTTCGAAATTTTTTCGTCGTTAAAGTAACATTTATCTTTTTTTTTGGTATAATTATTTCAGAAAACAATCTTTTTATCGCGATATCAAAATTGTAAATCATTCATGCTCGAAGTGCAAAAACAGAAGTCCGTTACGAATTTTTACAGATATGGAGGAAGATTTCGTGTTAGTCATAGTAAGTCATAGGGTGACCTCAATATATTTAAAATTAAAACCAACAGAATTCAAAAAGCAGATTTTTCATTTTATCGATCGCCGATAATTATTTCGATTTATACATTTTTACTATTTCTTTCAATGTAAGTTGTTATTAAAGATATTATATCTTTGGTTGTTATGACTGACTTTCCCAATACACGGCGTAAAATCAAATGTATTTCAGTAATTTTTCTACATTTCTAATCCAGTTCCAGATGTTCTTCTTTATCATGATATGCGCGTTATATTTCGGCCGCTATTATTGTATGTACTATAGTCTACTCGATTAGATTAGATGAATGACAAAATAGTCTCAGTTCGTTGGCGCTACCGCAGTGATGTATTATGAAGCTTGAAAAAATATAAAGTAAAAATTAATTGAATTTTTTAATGAAAGTTATAGTCCCATGCTTCTTATTTTCTGAACTGATTGATTAATTATGTTTTGAAGGTGTTTGCTACGTTGTTAAATAACTATATGCATTAAATTTTCATTAACTGATTCTATTTTATAATTAAATTACATTTTCAGGAATAAAAGTTCAAATCCTTGATATGAAAAAAGGTAACCTCCATCTTGTGTAAGATTGTGGTATAGAAGGAATCTTTATGTAATCGAATATTGGATATGATTTGTATGATAAAAGTTTTTTTATATTAAAATACTTCTATTCCAATTGCATAATTTTCATAATGTTTACGATGTTGTGACATAATTATCTAAATTCAACCTTCAAAATTATATGTGAATGTGTTTTAAGTTTTTATGGAATTAGTTAAAAAGATTATAAATCATTGAAATTTTTGGAAAAATATGAGATGAAAATTATTTCGATGTTTCGATGTAAATAATATTGTTGATTGATTTTTATGTTATGAAAAGATGAATTAACTATTATTAACTATTGAATGGTTCATTTTTTTCAAAAAAGTGAATTACATAAAGATTGACTTGGAATTGTTTTCAATTAAGTCACATAAATTGATTATTTCCATTAAGGTTATGTAATTTGATATTGGCTGCTATTTTTGTGATAGAAATGTATTTTTCCTTTAAAATATCTCCATTACCATCATATAATTTTTTCTACTGTTTGTGATGTTGTGAAGTGTGTATCCAAATTCAATTTCCAAAATTATATGTGCATTCAGATAAATGTTAAATACAAGTTATTCTAATATTTCATTGAAAATAATTATAAAATTCGCTCTCTCCCGTGCAGAAATTTCGCCGTGGCCCCGATCGGGCCCAGACTCGTTCATATCGGGCCCTGATGTGGAAATCGAGTCAGGGCCAGACTCATCATGAAACACGTAGCCACCTCGGAGCCATGTCTAGGGGCCCGATCAAACGCCCGATCTGTCCCCGGTCTGGCCCCTATTATTTACCCGAGTCTAGCCACATTATTTACTTTTCTTGTAAGAATTAAAATGCTTCAAAATAATTATAACAGAATATTAAATGAAAAGCCAAATTAATAGGATTGAGATTTATTTTATCAACACCTTAAAAATAATTAAAAATGGTTATTTGGACCACTGCTTCCGATTACCGTCCCAGTCTTTTGCATTCCAGAAGACGTTGCTTATGTGGGACAGCACTTCCTCTTCGGTTGCATTGAATTGGTCAAAATTACATTTCTTCATTTCAATCCACAAATATTACCCCTTTCCCCCTCACTGGAGCGATAACATGCATAACTTTAAACGTAGAATCCAAAATATAACCTCAAAATTCCAACTACTTGTTTTACAAAAAAACGCCACCGAGCGAAAAAATATCAAATAATAATTTTTTTGACTAAAATGAGGAAATCGAATGTTTAGGTTAGAACTTGGATCCAGTACAATACAATTAAATATATCACAGAATGTAATAATACCATAAAAAGTGTAATACCATAAAAGACTTGCCTTCGTTGCTTTCGTTTTCATCGCGTAAATACGGAATTTTGCTGATGGCACGATGTTTGCGAGAACGCGGTGTGCTCCTTAATTTTGGCATTTATTATTAATGTGCTAAGAATATATTATACGGTCGAACACTCCCAGAACATTTGCAACACAACGCGACGAAGGGAAACAAAAATTAAGGTTATGTTCGTGATTATATTAGGTATTTTCAGTTCAACCATCAGCTAACTTCACTTCGTTGAGTGCTGAGGGGAAAACAATATAGCAAATGCATGGGACAAAACTTTATTTTGATAATATCTTCATAATGAATAATAATTATTACTACTTTATTATGTCATTGAATAGTTCTTAAAAAATAAAACCTATTTTTCAAATACATTTATATAGAAAAAATTAGTTTTTACGAAGATATTAACAAAATAGGGCAAAAATTGACCGAATCCCATGCATTTGATCCATTGTTTTCCCCTCAGCAGCTAACGAAGTGAAGTTAGCTGATTATGAAGTGAAAATACCTAATTACATCTACCGCATATGGCTTAAGATGGCGCTGCAAAGAGGCTATATGACGTCACAGTACATAGCCCGGTCTGGTACGAGTCAGGGCCACAGAATTCTTCCTATCAGGACCAGATAGTACACATCGGATCAGGCCCTAGTCGGTAATCGGTAATATATATGGCGATTTCTGCACGGGCTATGTTATGAATTCATTAATTAAATATTAACTGTTTCTGTTAAAAATTACATTTTCTGAAATTAGTTAAAAGATGACTAATGAATCAAATTTAATAAAGGAAAAGTGCAAATTTGAAGAAAAATATATATAAAGTAAAAATTATTTGCAAGTTTCAATGAAAGTAATTTTTTTCATACTTTTTACGTTGTGAACTGATTAATTAAGAATTAGCTGATTAATTTTTGTTCACAATATCAAATTACATTAAAATTTAAATTCAATATTCTCTAATTAAGTAACATAAATTGATTATTTACTTTGAGATTATCTAATTGAATACTGGATATAATTTGCATAATAAAAGTTTATTCAAATTTGAAATACCACTAATTACATTATTTTTGAAATGAAGCTGATGTTGTGAAACGAGTGTTTGCATTCAATTTTCAGAATTGTATGTGAACATGTTTTTATTTTTTCTGAAATTAGTATGGAAGGTTACTAATATATTAAATTTTCAGAAATGATAGTGAATTTTTTTTTAATGTATCTGAATTTTCATTTCGCAATTATGTGCACATATATTTTAATTTTCTCTGGAATAGTGTAAAGGGTTATTAATAATTCAAATTTGCAGATAAATATGAAGTAAAAATTATGTCAATGATTCAATGAAAATAATTCTTCAATGCTTTTTGTGTTATGAAATTAAAAATTTGATTGGTCAACAAATTCTAACGAATGAATAATTGAATAGTGATTCGAAAATCGAAAATTGTCTGGTTGTGGTGAAAAAGATATCGGTAAAGTAGGAATCGAATAAGTATTATTGTAAATTTTATTTTCGGTCAATATTTTTTTTAAAGAAAGCTCGTTATCTTTGAGTATTGATTTGGCAAAACAGTAATGCTCTTTCGCCGTTTTCGAGAAAATCGATTTTGAAATATTATAGAAAAAATTCACATCGGTCGGTAGCTCAGGTAGTAACGCTTCCGCTTCATGGACGGAAGGTTGCGCCTTCGACGCTCGCAGCCTGCAATTTTTATTTATTTTTGTATCTATTAAAATGTTGATAAATATAATTTCTTTTATTAATCTTCGAATCAATTTTTTCGCAAGCTTTTTTCTAAAAATATATAATATATATTTTAAATATATATATAATAAATATAATTATTTTAAAACTAAATAACATCGATAAAAAATAAATTTATTCACAAAAAACATGTTAAAGTTTAAAAAGTTCGTTTTTCATAAAACAGACGCAGAATATTTGAAAAGAAATGAAAAAATATATCAAAGAAATAAAGTGCAGCCGGCGAGAATCGAACACGCAACCCTCCGGGTATGAAGCAGAAGCGCTACTGCCTGAACTACCGGCCGATCAGAAGATTTTTCGCCAAACTCTGCACGGATTGGGGCGAATATTTCAAAGATGATTTTCTCGAAAACGGCGCAAAAGCGCATATTGCTTCTTTGGCAAATTAATACTCAAATAATAAGCTTTCATTGAAAAAATATGAACCGAAAATAAAATTTACAATTGGCGGGCTCTTCCCTGGTGAAAGTTTCGGATAGGAATTTATTCCTAACTAATTCGGCGTCATCCGAATCATTCAGGAATCTGTATCCGAACCAATCCGAGTTAATTCGAACCAATCCGAAAAAATTTCTACATTTCAATCCGATCTCGGGTTCATTCGGATTGAAAATTGGTTTATGTCAATCCGATTTCGGATTGATTCGGATTCATTGGGAATGAAAATTTGGTTCGGATTGAGTCGAATTAATTTTTAATCGATTTGGGTCGAACGAAATGTAGAACTTCAATTTAAATTTTAAAAAATTCAAAAGAATTTTAAAACTTTCACCCTACAAAGATGAATTCTTAACCAAAACGACGAATTTTCAACAAAGAAAATTAATTTTCTACCAAAAAACGACTAATTTTCAACAAATAAAAATAAATAAAAAAATATATGAAATAAATAATATAAATAAAAAATGTAGAAATATAGAAATAAAAATAGAAATAAATTTCCATCCAAAAAATGGAATAGTTTAATTTTCAGTTAAAAAATTAATTTTCGTAGAAAAAAAAAAGAATTTTCAACAAAATAGTTAAGTCTTCAACCAATATAATAAATTTGAAGAAAATTAGTTGAATTTTCAATGAAGTAGTTGAATTTTCAATTAGGAGAATTTTTAATTTCTACCAAAAAAGATACATTTTCAACTTAAAATGGAATAGTTGAATTTTCAATTCAAAAAATTAATTTTCATACAAAAATAAAGTTTTTTTCAACAAAATAGTTCAATTTTCAGCCACTAAGATGATTTTTTATTAAAGTTTTTTTAGATTCCAACCAAGTAATTGAATTTTTAATAAAGAGAATAAATTTTCTAATAAAAAATTTAAACTATAAAATAAGAATAAACTATAAAATAAAAAATGAAACGAATTTTCAACAAAGAAAATTAATTTTCTACCAATAAATGACAAATTTTCAACAAAATAAACCAATTTGCAAACATATAATAACATAGATTTTCAAACCAAATAGTTGAATTTTCTACTAAAGACGATAAATTTCCATCCAAAATTAGAATAGTTAAATTTTCAATTAAAAAAAAATTAATTTTCGTAGAAAAAGAAGGATTTTCAACTAAACAGTTGAGTCTTCAATCAATATATTAAATTTGAAGACAATTAGTTTAATTTTTAATCAAGTAGAAGAATTTTAATTTCTACCAAAAAAGTTAAATTTATTGAAAAAAATATGAATTTTCAACCAAAATTGGAATAGTAAAATTTTCAGCAAAAAAAAAGAATAATCTTAATGCAAAAAAAAAATATTTTTGACAGAATAGTTCAATTTTTAACAAATAAAATGAGTTTTTTAAAAAGTAGTTTTTTGTTGAAAATTCAACTATAATTGATCAAAAGTTGAAATCTCTTGTTGAAAATTTATTTTTTTTTAATTCTAAGATTATCAATTGAGTAAAAAATTATTTTGAAGCAATTAAAACAAATTTTCAGCAAAATAGTTAAATTTTCAATCAAGAAAAATTAATTTTTCACCAAAAAAGACGAATTTTCAACAAAATAGTTGAGTTTTCAATTAAAAAAAGACAAATTTAGATTTTAGAACCAACAATAAAAAGAATAAATTTTAAATTTAAATAATTAATTTTCAAACGAAAGAAAAGGAATTTTCAACAAAATAGTTGAATTTTCAACCAAAGAGATGAATCTTCAACCGAAAAATATTATAATTTTGCACCAAAGAAAGCTAAATTGAACGAAATAAAATAATGTTCAAAAAAATAGTTGAATCCTCAGCAGAAACAGATTTATTTTCGAATCAAAAAGATGAATTTTTGACAAAAGAATCAAATTTTCCAAAATGTTGAATTTTTAAGAAAAAAAAAACGAATTTTCTACAAAACATTTTACTTTCAGACGAAAAAAGAAAAAACGAAAAAAGATGTTGAATTTCGAAGCTAAAAAACGAAATTTCTACAAAAGTAGAATTTTCTACTGAAATTATTTAATTTCCAAACAAAAATGGAATAGTTAAATTTTCGGTTAAAAAAATTAATTTTCGTAAAAAAAAGGATTTTCAATAAAATATTCAACTCTTCAAACAATATAATAAATTTGAAGAATAGTATTTTAATTTTCAATCAAGTAGATGAATTTTCAAAAAGAAAGAATTTTAATTTCTACCAAAAAAGTTAAATTTACTGACAAAAATATGAATTTTCAACCTAAAATGGAATAGTTGAATTTTCATTTCAAAAAAATAATTTTCATACAAAAATAAAGTTTTTTCAACAAAATAGTTCATTTTTCAGACGAGATGATTTTTCATTAAATCTTTTTTTAGATTCCAACCAAGGAATTGAATTTTTAATAAAGAGAATAAATTTTCTAATAAAAAAAAAAGATGTATTTGCAACAAAAAAAGGAATTTTCAACAAAATATTTCAATTTTTAAAAGACCAATTTTCAACAAAATACACAAATTTACAGAGGAATAATTTAATTTTTAGCTAAAAATAATTAATTTTCAGTAAAATAGATTTCAACTAAATATCTGAATTTTGAACCGAAGAGAGGAATTTTCAACTAAAATTATGAATCTGCCATTCTGCAACCAAAAAAATGAATATTTAATAAAGTAGGTCAACTTTTAACAAACAAAAAATTTAACAAATTTTTAACAAAACAGTTGAATTTTCAATCCGAAATTAATAATTTTCTACGAAAGAGACGAATTTTCTAATAAAAAAGACGAATTTAAAATAAATAAAGATTTTTCAGCCAAGACAGGAAAAAATGTCAAAGAAATTGTTTAACATTCAAGCCAAAAGACAGCATTTTTAACCAGAAAATATCAATTTTCAACAAAAAAGTTTTTTAACCAAAAAGATTAAATTTCAGCAAAAAAATGGAAAAGTTACATTTCTAGATGAACAAATTAATTTAAAATGAAAAAAAAGATTTTTCAGCAAAACATTTAAATCTTCAATCAAAGAGATCAATCCTCAAACAAATAAATTTTTAACAAAGTGGTTCAAGTTTTACCCAAGTGATTGAATTTTCAATTAAAAAAATATCGCTGGCAACCCTGATTATTTTTTACACTTCTTACAGAAATTCCCTGATTTTTGCTATTTTTCAAAATGCCTGACTTACGGGCTGCAAATAGGGTACGATAGGGACCAAATCATGAAAAAAGGGTACTTCAGGTACCTTGACTGAATATAGGGTACAATAGGGTTCGGATTGATTTGGGTTGATTCGGGTACAGATTCCAAAACAATTCGGAATGATTCGGAATGAATTCCTATCCGATTCTTTTCCAGGGTTGTCAATATAATTTTAAAAATGATAAAAATAGAGAAAAGCGCATAAAAACGCTTCGGGCTTCGGGGAGATACGCCCCGGGTACGATATATCGTAATGCGTCATCCGTATTGCGTATCTGGAGAAATCCATTAATCGCAGAACTTGGGGTTGGAATTTCATGGAGGGTTGTAAAAGGACGTGTCTTAGGCGCGGTCCTCGACTCTCCCTCTTTTCTTTCACATTTTCCCCCTTACGATTTTCCACAATCGCCCTCGGATTCTAAGATCTGGGCATCTAGGGCAACCTAGATATGCGCGCTACTGAAAAAGAAATCAAAAGAAATCAAAAGAGATCAAAAGAGAGCAAAAAAATTACAATTAACAAATAAAAATTAAATAAATAAATAAATAAAACCCTTCACGTTTAAAGGGCATAAAATGTTGTTTAGTCTGACGCATTTTCTGTAGTATTGATTTATAGTAAAATGTGTGCAGTCCGAAATCGAGGAAAATAGGGGTTGCTTCAAAACCCCAATTTCGAAGTTCCCTGACTTCCCTTGAATTTTCCTGGACCCTCATACATTTTTCTTTTAGGTAGAAAAACAACCTGACACTTAGGAGATCAATAATGTGAATCCAAAAAAATGTTTTTTTTTTCCTTTTTTTATTATGCTGGAGGGGGGGGGGGCCAGTTAAAAAATCTTAGGCTTTAATTTTCAATAAAATACATGAAATTTCAATTTAAAAACATAAATTGTCAACCAAGAAAAATTAATTTTGTAAACAAAACAAATTAAATTAAAATTAATTTTCAAACAAAAAAAAAGGAATTTTCAACAAAAATATTAATTTTCAACCAAGAAGATTAATTTTTTACAAAGAAAGACGAATAATCAATACAATACATGTGTTACGTTGTAACAATTTGTTTTGCTTGTCTATGTTAATATTCAGCTGTTATGCAAACCAGGTCTTGGAAAAACGACCCAAAGTGGAGACATTTCTGATCCTAAGCTCTTCGTGGAGGTAATGCCAAAATATAAATGCATAAATCTACTGTTTCCTTCATGAAGGTCTTTTTCCCTTAAAGTGTTTGGGTCCGGACTTTCGAAATTTATATTGACCATTGATGCTCCTTTATTGATGTAATCTTCTCTCTTCGAGCATGAGCACGTTCTCTAACCGTCTAGACTACCACGTTGTCTCGAGCGGGCACCAAAGTTTATTACTCTCAGTCTAATTGCTGGAGACCTAAGTCCCTTTTTGGCCACCTTGTACCATCCTCACTATCCCTTCCTCTAAGAGAAACCGTTGTCTCCACCCTCTAAGGTGAACCAATAGGGTTACACTTCATTCCCACTAAGTTTTTCCGAATTTTTCCCTCCGTCGACGTCTCTGTACTTCGATCATAGCATTATATCTTTTCCGACAACCGAACTCTCAACATCGCCTCAGAGAGCTAGTTCCGATTTTAACTCTTGTAACATTTTCCAAGTTGATTTCAATGTACAAATAATATGTTTGTGTTGTAATAAAGTTATACAGTGTTAAGGATAACAAAATGCCTCATTTTTCAAAATAATTTCTTTTACGCTCAAACATATTTTGGTCCTTCGAGTCGCGGATGTTTTACAAAATGAACTCGCGTATGATACAATCGCGTCAGTTTGTGCAAATGTAAAACATTGCCTTTGTTACACAACAATAAATCTGGTGATTTTAAAACCAGAGACTTTCATATCAGTGACTGTGAAATTAGTGATTTTAAAACTAATAACTCACAAAAAAGTGACTGTGAAATTAGTGATTTTAAAACTAATAACTCCCAAAAAAGTGACTGTGAATTTAGTGATTTTAAAACTAAATACTGAACGAAACAGTGACTGTGAATTTAGTGATTTTAAAACTAAAAACTCAACGAAACAGTGACTGTGACTTTAGTGATTTAACACTAACAACTCAACGAAACAGTGACTGTGAATTTAGTGAAGTTAAAACTGACAACTCAGTAAAACTAGTGATTATTTGACTCAAACTAGCAATTTCAAAGCTAGTACTGTCAAATTCAGTGAGTTTTATTCTCACGCAATAACCAACAAGGATAACAAAGCAAACCAACAACCTGTAGGAGGATATCCATACGCTCCAAGCATCGAAGTCGCTAAGGACTCAGCAACAGCATTTTTTGAAATTCAAAAAAATAGGACATCCCTTCTTCCAAGGAATCCAGCAGGAGTGCCAGGTCTGTCAAGGAATTAAGGTAAGTCCATTGAGTTGCCGATAGTCCATTTCATTACACCCTTTCCCATTTCAATCTCGTGTTCGTTCGTTTGATAGCTGCTCATAAGTTACGTACGTTAATTTACTACCATCATGACAGAATTACAAGTAGCGGTTTTAAAAAAGCAACGGGGAAATATAAAGCGTCAGTTAACTAATTTTGAAAGCGTATTGAATGCAATAGATGAAAATACAGACTGCGCAACCCTCGATTTAGCATTGCGATTGAAAAAACACGAAGAATTATGGGATAATTTTAATTCAATTCAAACAAAATTAGAAAACTTACAGCTCGATGATGAAGAAGCTCAATCAAATCATGATACTGAAAGAACAGCATTCGAAAATCGATTCTATATGATAAGCGGTACAGCAAAAAAGTATATACAAAAACTGTCTAATCAGTTGGCAATCGGGTCCACAGATTCTTCTTCTCTTTCTAATATTTCGA
>CAKNXH010048036.1:0-19356 GCA_932178445.1 Andricus quercusramuli
GTATAGTATATAGTATGTAGTATATAGTATATAGTATATAGTAGTATATATAGTAGCAATACTCTTTAACGAAAATGTAATGTAGTCATATAAAAATTCCATTACGCTAATTTGCTAATTATGAGCTAAGTGCATGATCATATAATTAGTGACCTTCCTGTTACATACCAGTTAGATAACTGATTCACAAGATTTCGATGAATACTTTCAAAATGTTATACCTATTGTTTCCATGGGAAAAGGCAATTATTGTTCCAGAATTTGCTTCTTCTTGCCGTAAAATAGCAACCATTGTGAATTCTGGAACCCTCCGTAGAAGTGAGGCTGCTTTTTGAAAATTTGTCTCGCTCATTCGAAGCTCTCTCTCCTCACCTGCAATATCAATATCAACGTAAATAACATCTCTTTAGATTTGTTTGAAAAGACTATTTGTATGAGAGAACCTTAATTTTTGAATCAAATTTAGAAATTAAGCCAGTCAAATTCTGCATTTATGCGGAATTAACTTTAGAGGTTAATTTTATTCTGCTTTATCATCAAGACCGGTGTGTCACGTTCGTCTAGACACTTAAGATTTGCCCGGAAAGGCATTTCTCCTTCTTTTGAGGGAGTCAGATTTGTAAGAAGATCCTAACTTAATCGTCTTCGAATTTCGTTTAATTGTATTGGAATCAATTTCTAATTTTCATGCCTAGAAATGATGCATATACTTTGATACGTTTCTGGTTAAATCGTTTGAATGTTGAGGGTCTAGTAGAGATTAAGTCGCGCCTGACTGCTTGCCGAATATTCTCTCTGAAACGCTCCTGCAGAAGGAATGTCGTAGCAAGAACCAGGCTACTTTATTCGAAGGAATGGTGCCTCGGTTTTCAACTCAACATCCGGCTGGCGGGAGGTTGCAGATGCAGCTCCGCAGGAAGATATAATGAGTAAAATTCCAGAAAAAATCCCACATCCAATATTTTTAATGAGAAAGTTTCGTTAAGGAGTTCCTCTTGACATATCAAAAATGCTAGAACAGATCAATTGCCAAACAGGGTTTTTTTCAACAGTTCCGAAAGTTACTTTTGTGTGAACGGATGATTCCCATTGCATGTCAGAGCAAAATGTAAAACAGGAAAAAAAGTGGAGAAAATGATGAGAAAATTTTGTGAAAAGAATAATCTGGTATCTTCCATAGGTTTCAAGTTATGATATATTGAAAAATCCCCACTTTTTTGGATTTTCAGCGAAAAATCACTAAGTTCTGAAAAACACTGTGTACCCTATCACCTAATTACTGCACGGTGAAGTTTTTTACAGGAGAGTGAAAGTAGACTCAATTTGCTGTGATTACAAAAAAAAAACAATGTGCTATCTATAATAGGTCATGAATTATGAGTAACGTTTACTTTACATTGATAATGCCATTGGATGAAATAGAGTCTGTAACATTCAGCGTACATCTAGAAAAAAATAATTTTGGACCTATTATTTCGGGAATTGCAAGGTTTCATAAATTTCATTTTTTTTATGCATTTTTGACTAAACACGAAAAATTTGTGTTTTTGTAAAATACCTCGTTTCCCGTAGATCTTAAGACAATGTTTAAGAAGAACAAATGAAAGTGGAGTCAATTAAGGGTGACTTCAAAAAAAGTGTCCAAGCCCTAATAGGTCACGAGATATGACCTTGGAAAGTGCACTCTTCCTACATAGACGCACCTGAGTGTACCGTAAAGTAGAACTACGATCATGTGTCGGAATTTTTGTGCCAAATAATTGTATATAATTGAATTATCATGTATAATACGTCTTTTGAAATAAATAAATAAATAACTGTTCATAACGAAAGCCTGCTAACACCACCAAAAGTAGCACGGATTATTCTTCAAACGAAATTTTCTCAGAATTTTGTCCTCTTTCTTTTTCCCGTTGGATATTGAGCTCTTAAATGCAATGGGAATTATCCGTCTACGCAAAA
This sequence comes from Andricus quercusramuli, assembly GCA_932178445.1. Taxonomy (NCBI): domain Eukaryota; kingdom Metazoa; phylum Arthropoda; class Insecta; order Hymenoptera; family Cynipidae; genus Andricus; species Andricus quercusramuli. Next base: position 1,963 of record CAKNXH010048036.1, read on the forward strand.
GAAACTTTGAAACTGTTGAAAAAAAAACCTAGTTTGGTAATTGATCTGTTCTAGCATTTTTGATATGTTACAAGGGACCCCTTAACGAAACTTCCTCATTAAAAACATTGGATGTGGGATTTTTTCGGGAACTAAACTACCAGATGCCTGGACTATTGCTATTATCAGCGCTATGTTTACCTCAACTTAAAAATTAGCAGTAAATTGTCTTCAATAATTAACTTGATAATGATGTCACTCTGTCAGTAACCTCTTACTAAAACTTTTCGAATTTATATATAAAATTCAAATTTTGATTTAAGCTCTCATCCTAGTAATTACAAAACTTCATAACTTGTTTTAAATGCTAATTAGTGTCTAAACTTTTACGAGTATTCACTGCAGGTAGTCATCTCACAAAAATCCCACTTCCCTGCCCTTCATCTCTATTTATTTGCAGAGTGTAGCAGTATGCGTTATCTTCATAAAAGAGGCGTCAAGTAAACGCCTGGCGCTTATTACGTGCGCTCAATAGTGGGATAATGCGATTCCGGTCTCAACTTCCAGCAATACGGGATTTGAATTGCCGTTTCCAGGAAAAAATACCGGCAGAACTTGCAGGTTATATTACAGGGCTCTTATTGTCACCTTTGGGAACAGCCTTTGGCTTGCAACTTTTCTAAAGGAAAGTGTAGTTTGTGAAATCATAACTCGCGACCTAATATAGTTAGAAGGTTTTTTTAGTTTTACGCAGAATTTTATTTACAATGATTACTATACTTGTGGTATATAAGCGTATGAAGCTTTACAGAGGAAATATCTTCAAAAATCTACGTCAAAAGCAAGTTATATGGAAGGTGTGCTCCAAGTTTTTTTCACATTCGGGAAGTAATTAATAAAAAAAATTTCAAATCGAAAAATAAAAAAAAAATTCAACTCTTAAACGACCCTTCCAGACATATTATTGTTGAAAACAACAACGCATATGAATAATATAAAAGTATGACGTGTTCTTTTCACCTAGTTGTTAGTTAAAATTTGGAGTCGTAGAGGATTAACATGTTGGAGGAAATTTGTCAATATTTATAATATTCGATTGTCAGTGTTGGAACCAGAATGTAATATATGATACTAATAACCATTATGAGAACATCTTTCAATTTATATCAAGCTTCTATTTTTGAATATAATGTTACTATAATAGAAAGATATAGATGTGTATGTGATTCAAATAGAGTAAAGATTTTTTTTAGTTGTTTTGACTTTCAAAAAATTCTGTTGTATGCTGGATTATAGTGCTCTGAATCTGTAATTTTATTCATACTATTGTTTCCTCCTTTTACAATAAATATGATTTCAGCAAAGCATCTTTAGTAGTAATTAGAACTTTGGTCTAATATTCAAAGAGTGCCCCAGTCGATATAAGAAGCATCACCAATATGGAATTTAATTAAATGTTTTGTAATTACTTTGTGGATTGTATCTGCTATTGTTACTATGTTCTTCTTTTCTTATACGTATGGAAATTAATTGAAATTATTTGGTTTTTGTCTTCAATAGCTTTTTATTGGAAGACGTTATTCTGAATGTTACTCTGATTTTTTTTTATATTTCTGTTAGTCTTTTTTTAATATGTGTTTTCATTGAATTCTATTGGATAACTATTGAAATGGAGTAGTTTTCTTACTATATAGGGCGATTTGAATAGAAAATTATAAGTCTATCTGAGTAAGTATTCTTCCGAACCAATTTTTTTAAATATTATAATTATTGTCTCTGATGATTTCAATATTCAAAAAAAACGGATGGAATTATTATTTTCAATTTCATCTGTAAACTGGAGTCTAGGATGGTAAGCATTAAAAGAGTGAATTTTATCTTGGATTTCATTAATTAGGATAATAGGAATGGTGTCGTCGACATGCACGTAGTAAATTTTTACTGTAAATTTCAATTGATCTAAAACTTCATTTTCGAGATCTTGGATGACCATATCTGCTAAAGTTCTAGATGATGATGACTCATGATCATCTGGAATATTTTCTTTTGTTATAACTTTTTTTAATGATAATGGAATTTTGTATACATGATTTTGGTTCAGAGAGAGCATTTGAGATGGTTTTGTCAAATGTTTTTGCCATAAAATAAGTAGAAGTGTTTATACAAGAAACAACAGGTCTGAGAGAGTAATTTTCTCAGTGGACTGAACAATTACTGTTACTTTAACATTGTATTCTTGAGTACTCATAACTACTGTAGTTTTCCCTTTATCCGCATATGTTATTAACACATTTCTGTTCTACTTTATGAATCCTTTAGTATGTTTTATATTTTTTGCTATGACTTCATCCATTTCAGTAACTTTTTTTGGAGTTTGATATAATTTGAAGCTGTTGATCAAATTTTATGTCTGAAATTTTCTTGTGATTTGTCAACAATTTTTTCAATAGTAGCTTCTAAATCTTCTATAGTTTCGAAGACTTCTAAATCTTTTTTGGAAAGGAAACTAATGCTAAATTTTTCACCTAGTCTGAGAATATCTGCCACTGGTTCTGGAATAAAAATATCTGATAAGTTTGTTAGCCATAGATCACTTGTTTCTGTTATGTTATTATTGTTATATGTTTCATGTTTATTTAATTCAACATTTTTATATTGTTCTTTGTTTGTTAAATGTTCGATTTTTTTATTAAGTATATTGTTGATTTTATTCTTGGTTTCAATAACAGCTGAGTTTTCAAAATGTAGAATAATATTTCTTAATTTTTCTGGAGTAATTACATTTTTCAATCTGCCTTTAAATTTACATAGTGATTTTAAGAAAATTGAGATGATTGTGAATGTCTTTGATTTTTAGCTGTCTAATTTGATTTTTCAATTTGTAAACTACACCTGTTTTTCTTTCGAAACAAATAAGGCTATGAAGATGCAAGTTATTTATATTTTCTGTGCAGTAGTTAATGTTATTCGAAAATATATTTCAATATTGGCATTTCATGAGAAAATCCTTCCTGGCAGTGGCCTTTTGAATTTCGCGGTGAGTATCAACCAAACCTTTTGTCATCCAGTGTGCTTCGTCCATTGCTCTAATTTGGTTGTTAAACTGTTCCATTTTTTTGTTGATGGAAAACACAATTTTCAGTTAATGTATGGAATCAAGTTATATGGAAGGTGTGCTCCAAATTTTCTTTACGTCCGGGAAGTGATTAATCAAAATTTCGAATCCAAAAATGAAGAAAAAATTTTAAATCTCAAATGACTTCCAGACTGTATGATTAAGGTTAGTTCCCAAGCTTCTCGTTGGACCCAGTGGTGGAAGGCTCCTCAGGGGACAGTCTACCACGAGCCGTGCGAACTTCTGGAGCCCTTGCGGCTCTGAATTACTGACCCTATCTAGGAGACCTGAATTAGCCTTTTAATGGCTGAGTAGGGAATCCCCATGATGCGGAATTAATCTGCTCAAAAACAAAGGGGCCTCGGCGGTTCTGGCCAGACGCTTGTCAGTGTTGCAGCCAGAAATTGCCCTAATACACGAACCCTGGTTATACAAGTAAAGGATTAGTGGCTCGTCAGGTGTAACAGAATTTTCACCATAACGCGGGACTCAGTACGACCCTGCACGAAAGGGTTGCCAGGCCGCACGCGAGACCGAACGGAATCCCTCGATGGGACCCAAAGCCCAGAGCAACAGTATAGCAGTTGCTCATTCTCTGTTCGCTCGTCCGATTGGAGACCGCTCTTGTGCTTGTCCGTTCCAATGCGCCAGTTCTAGTGCTCTACCCTTGCTACCTTGGATCTACTTTCCTGCAGAACGTCTCCAACAATCTTCAACGGCTCTTATCAGGGCCAATGCCACGTCGCCAAACGACTGATTCCATGAACGACCAACCTTGATTGCCAGTGCCTCGCCACGAGCTGGCCATCAACATCGGTCACTGTAAGTGACAATAAATCGGCTTTAGTTTCAAACATGGTACTTTCTCATCGTGTTCACCCATCTCAGCTCTCCACCTCCCAACATTCCGTACTCGGTATCACCTCCGTAACACGGGATGTGGCTCTATATATAAGGGGCCACGAAAAAGCACCAAAGGCATGCATAGCCGTCAAGTGTGTGGATGCGATCTTGGTGCCTAAGTTCTGCTCCAGAGATTTTACCGTTATCAAGGGGAGATTCAGGGGCAGTAGCGGAGAAAGGCTAGAGGTGTTTATTGCCTGTGCATATTTCCTGGGCTGTTGGGCTGAGATGTGAAATCTCACCACACGGTGTGGGAAAACACAAACTTCAATGGCAGAGAGAGAGACATATTCAATTAAATTTATAGCGGGCAAAAAGCTGGAGATTCTGAATCAAGGTTATACTCCACATTCCAGATTAAAAACAGGAGTGAGGTTCTCGATTTGACTCTATGTTCGGGTGTACTGAGGAGCAGGGAAGTAAGCTGGGGAGGCTTGCGGAATTTTTCACAAGCTATGGTACCATTGATGATTTAGAGCACGCCGCGGATTTTCTGCGAAGGACTCTGACTACATGAAATAAGAACAATTGTCCTACAAGCAGAATTAAGTCTAGGAAGGGAGCAGAATGGTCACTAGTCGATTTCAAAGTAATGGAAAATGAGTCAGCGATCTTCTTGCGCTTGAGGCCTCCAGGAGGGATTCATGCTTGGTGGTCGCTGGTCGATTTCAAGTAATAAACACGCAGAAACACATACACTTACATAACACACGAGGACAGTGCTTCGAAAATATGCATCTAACTTATGTCATCAGTGGGATCGCTCCGTCCACCCTAGCCTGGCCGTATTCCCTTTCTGCGGCCTGCTAGGGAGACTGCCGAACGGCAGAGTGGGTAAGGCTTACTTTGCCGTGCAGAGTTCGGGCTGATGGTTCTGAGTCCACTCTTGGGCCAGCATTTGATCACCCGATGGGATCGAAGCGGGCCCAGGGCCTCAGTCCAGAAACAAGCCTGGCTTGGTTGACGAAGTTGAGGGGCCTCCGTTCCGCGAAGCCGACGCTAGACTCGGAACCTGGGGCAGCGCTGAAGACGGCGGACTTTTGGGCTTCCTCCTCTCGTCAGGCCTGACCGAAGACATCTTGAGGCACTCCAACCAAGTTGATGGTGCTTGAGCAGGAGGCGAGGGCAGCCTGAGTAGGGCTGAGATCTGAGCATCGATACTCGCAAGAGGGGAAGGCATTTCCTAACCCCGTAATGGAAAAGGATATGGTGACCTCTCCATGATAACTCGACCTCCCTGATCACGCCCCCGTGTGCCGCCGCCGTCCTTCAATTCCCACCGAGAGATTCCGATCTCCACCTTCGGCTTCGAGGCGGGAGAGGATGTGGAAGCTGCCCTATTTTCTTCCGAATTGCCTGCTTCGACGCGGCCCTTCCTCTCCTCCTCGGTCCTTTCGGCTTCGGGTGGGACGGAACACTCGGTATGGCTCCCTTGGAGCTTCCGGGGTCTCCATGGGCCACTGCGACGGATGTGTTGCGTGATCGAGATGCTGAAGGTACGACGCCGAGGTCTTCGCTTTTTGCGGTTCCGGCTGAATTTCCGGTTCCGGCCGGTAGCGACGATCTTGTGGCACCGTTGGGAATTATGGAAACCAGTCCTTCGGTCCGGTGGTTCCCGCTCTTTGCGGAGCAAAGGACCTTGATTGATGACGCGGGGTCTTCGGAAGTACAATCGACAGGAGTTGTCCCAGCGCCTCTGAAGCTTTATAACCTTCAAAGGACCAGAATATTTCGGGGATAATTTTTTCGCGGCAAAATCTATAGCTGAAGATAAAGTGTGGGTCCTGCGCCACACAACATCACCTTCTTGGTAGCGAATGATGTGCGACTAGGTCTCTTAGGGCTGGCAATCGCTTAATTCTACATTCCCAATCCTCTAAGGCTAATGGCACTATATCGGGGGCTCCCTCTTCCTATCTCCTCAACGTTTTTGCCAGTCCAGGCTCTCCACCGTAATTTAAGAGCGCTGGCGACACACGAGTCGGAATGTGAACCGCGGTATTATACGCAAATCGGAAATCGGGAAGATCTTTATCCCAGCTACGATGATCACCTTCTACGACAGATGATATCATGGTTTTTAGCACACGATTAACCCTCTCAACCGGATTAGCTTGAGCATGGTACGGTGGGGTAGTCGAGTGTCTAATCCCTAATTCCGATGCGGCCTTTGAGATTAATTTGTTCACAAACTCCGTGCCTTTATCAGTGAACACTACTTCTGGAGTTCCCCATCTAAAGACCATAGTCTCCTCGAATGCCTATTGAACTTTAGCGGCCTTTCCTGCTCCGTCGCGGTGTAATTTTTCTCGGCGCCTTGCATGGATCGACTAGCAAAGGCTATGCCGTGTTTCACGCCATCTTGTATTTGGGTGAGGACGGCTCCTAGGCCTGTATTGCTTGCGTCCGTTTGTAAACAAAACGGCAACCTGAAATCTGGTCTAGATAGCGTGGGGGCGGAGAATCACGCGAATTTCAATTCTTGGAAAGCCTTTTCCTGGTCTTCCCCCCACTCAAGCTTTCGATTTTTCTTTAATAATCGGTGGAGTGGTTCTGCCTTTTGAGCGAAATCCTTTGTGAATTGCCTATACCACGATACCATACCCAGAAATCGTCTAAGTTTGCGCAAGTTAGTAGGAGCCGGATAGGATGTTATTGGCTAAGTTTTCTATGAGTCAGGATGCATTCCCATCTTATCTACCAAATATCTGAGATATCTTACTTGACTACAACCAAATTCGCTCTTATCGGGATTAACCGTAAGTCCGGCATTGATGATCACATCTAAGACTTTCTCTAACCAATGGATGTGTTCTTCAAAGGTTTCGCTGACTACAATAATGTCATGCATGTACGCAAATGCATAAGGCTCAACTTCTGGTGTTATCAGTCGATCCAGCAGACGTTGAGACGTTGCTGGAGCTCCCGATAACCCGAATGGCATACGATTGTAATGATAAAGCCCCTTGCCCGGTACTGGGAAAGCAGTAAATTCCTTACACTCATCGGAGAGAGGAATCTGATGTAATGCCTGACTAAGGTCGTGACCAAATAAAACTTCACAATCAAAAGTTGGTGTGAACCGAATCTGCAAGAATTTGCTTAAACCTAAAAACTTAAGGGGTAAAATGGCTTGTCCGGCAGTTTGCTCGATCACCCCGTTAGTTTGCATGATACCCGGACGTGGTTGATCTGCTAATTTCTCTAATAAACTCGAAAATTTCCCAACGGCCAGCTTACCTATGTAGGTGCAGCACGAGCCTGGATCAAAGAGTCCGTGTAGTGATCGACCATCAACACTAACAGTAATAAACAGCCGCCGCTCATCAAGTACTGTATTGACTTGATCTAACGAAATTTGTGGGGACTTAACAACGAAAGGGGGGAGTGATCGGACCCTAGAGTCACTCACCCTTATTCGTTTCCCGACCTGGGTCCCGAACATCCGCTACACTTCGTAGAATATTGGCCGCGTTGGCCACAATTGTGGCAGAAAACCTTTTTAGGTTTGGAGCAGGCACGAGAAAAGTGTCGTTGCTCATTGCAATTCCAACAGCTGCCACGCTCCCTTCTTGAAGTGCCATCAGCGGTAGTGCACACTAAGGGGGCTGGCGCTTGAGGATTCGCACTTCTCCCATTTGGGGCCACCGCTGCAGTCGACAAATTCGACGCTTCAACAGGCTGGGTACCCACTGGAGGATAACCGAAATCAGCTCGCATCATTCGTGCCTGAGGAAAGCCGTGGTAAAACCCATAATAAAAATAAGGCGGATAAGCGCCAAAAATAGGGGGTGTACCAAACAAATATGGTACAGAGGAAGTATGTACCTCTGGAGGGATTAGTACAGCACACGTGTTTTTCGAGGTGCTGCTTGGATCAGGGTTATTCGAGGGATGAACTACTTGGTCATCGGTCTTGTTTTAGTTGGATCAATTGCGGCCTTTACCGCCTCGCCTTTTATTATTGTTTTTATTATTACCGCCCGCTCCGTTGTTTGGTGTATTCGGGTTTGTAGGCTCACTTTCGGTGGCAGCCACCCATTCCGATTTTCCAGCCCTGTTACGGTAGGCAAATTCGGGCAAGGCGCTATTTTGGGTAGTCGGAGGGGGTAGATATGCTTTGCATATCATCTTGGATGCTTCGAACCTTTCGCCAGCATCTACCAATTCCTTAAAAGAACGATACTCTGTTTTAGGAAGGGCTTCCAAATATTTCGGATGTAAATTATTTATTGCCATCGGCAATTGTTCCCTTTCCGACAACGGAGGATCATAGTGTTGAAAAATCAGGCGAATGTTAAGCAGATAATATGCGATAGGTTCATTGGGACCTTGCGTCCTTTTGTTCCCTTCGTCTTTAAATCGCATCTGAAAATGTATCCCCCCATATCTGCGCCTGAATGCGATGGTAAACTGCCGCCATGTCTCCCACCTTTCCCTGTGGAACCTTTACCAATGTTAAGCAGGTGTTTTCAATAAAAACGGAAGCGCTCTAAAAAGATCCTCGTCCGTTAAGGAACTGCCTCTTCTACATTCCCTGATTTGAGTCAGGAATTCCTCCGGACTGCTATCACGTTTTCCGTCGTAGCTGATGTTCCATTTTCGCACTATAGAATGAATATCATCCCTAGTTCGCTGACCTAGACATGTTGGCAAATTGCTTACTGGGTTAGGAGAGGACATTTAAACTCTCGACAGATCATCCAAATGTCGGTAGGGGATATTATCCGTGCGAAATGGGCCATCCGCCTTTGAAAACTCATCGAAGGCAAGTCATTATCAAAGCCACTTGTTGGAGCGCGATCAGCAGCGAAATAAGTCATCCTGACTTTCGTCGACTGTACTACTTCCGGAAAGGCTAAAGGAATTATTGCAGAGCGACTCGTGGGCATATACAATGGTGCGGTATGCGTGTATGGAGAGAACGTAACCACGTTCGTCAAATTACGCGCAAACGTTGGCGTGAACTGGGGTTCTATAACGGGAAACGCATTATAATTTGGTGAGAAACCCGTTGTCTGGTCACGCGACGTTGTCGTAGGGGCATCAGTAGTCGATGGTGGGAATGTCGTATCAACAGTACGCGTAACGCGAAGCGTTTGCACCTCGGCGGTCAAATCTCGCTCCCCACTCTCGTCCCACGTTTCGTCCATATGACGGCAGTGCTGGTGGAACCGAACCAGGTGCCACCTCATCGCCATATCATCCCCGTCGGCGTTGAGTTTAAGGTATTCTAGGGTCTCGCGAAGTTCGGTATCTGATAACGAACTGGCCGAATTTATAATAGTATCGGTGGTTTCTGTCCACAGCCTATCGACCTTTATAGTAGAATTCTCCATATTGAAAAACTTTGCTGAAAATTTCCTACACTGCTTCGATAATCGCGAAATCCTAAAAAGTGCTTCCGAAATCGCGAAATTCTCGGGAAAATCCTCAAATTTTCAAAAGCCCGAACAATTCCGTACCTTGAGACCGAATTCCGAGCGTGTTAAAAAATTCGAATTATCGAGGTTCGAGTTCGAATTATCGAGGTTTTTTTACATTCGTTAGTATAGGAATGTCAAGGCACCGAGGCAAAAGTTCGAGTTATCGATGTTCGAATTATTGAGGTTCGACTGTACTACCTAACGATAGGAGAAGTTTAGAGCGGAGAGAGAGGTGGATCAAAGTAAATCAACAGTTTTTGTCTGAACCATCTCGACCCTTCCAAGACCCTCTAGTTACGGTCGTCCACCCACCCACGCGAGAGGAGGTCGAGGCATTTTGGAGGGAAGTCTACGGAGTCTAGCATCCACTGAAAGAAAGCTCAAAGAATTTAAATAGCTTCAATTAGCTGTGCGATGCCCTCATAACAACTGAGGAGGAATGCCCAACTATCACTACCAAGGCGGTGAAAAAAGTATTGATAGGCATGAACAACCATTCCGCTCCAGGACCAGATGGTATCAAGACCTTCTGGGGGAAGAAGAATCAGTTCTCGTTAGACCCCTGAAGTTAAGCAGTGTTGGGGTGGTGAGTGGGTGTGGTGAGCCCAAACTTGTAGTTATTTACTACAAGAAACTATTCACCTAGAAACACTACCCGAATCGGGTAGTGTCACGCCTACCCCGAAAGGGAAATGAAGTAATGGTATAATGGTATACATGGAATTCAAGGAATTAAAGGAATTCACGTAATTCGTGAAATTCGTGGAATTCACGGAATTCGTGGAAGCCACAGAATTCTTGGAATTCACGGAATTCGTGGAAGCCACAAAATTCGTGGAATTCACGGAATTCACGAGATTCACGATATTCACGCTTTCCAACAGCTTGTGGCGGCTGATTGGTGCCCCGGTGACTGGTCACAGAAATAATGTTGGTCAAACAATTACTTCTCTCCTACATCTTCCGGGGGCGCAAAGCACACCCGAGACTGGTCACAGAAATAATTTTGTTTAAACCCTTTCCCTCTCCAACACTTCGTGTGAGCGAGAAGACACCCCTGTGCCTGGTCACAAAAATAATGTTGGTCAAACCCCTAACCCTTTCCAACACTCCGTGGAAGCGAGAACGCACTACTAGAACTGGTCAGTAGAAATAACGTTGCTCAGACCCCTAAAACTTTCCAACAGCTCGTGGCGGCGGGAAGGCATCACTGTAACTGATCACAGAAATAATTTTGGTCAAGCCCCTAACCCTTTCCATCACTTCGCGGGGGCGGGAAAGCACCCCTATGCCAGGTCACAGAAATAATGTTGGTCAAACCCTCACTCCTCTCCAACACTTCATGGGGCGAGAAGACATCCCTGTGTGTGATCACAGAAATAATGTCGTTCAGACACCTACCCCCTTTCAACACTTAGTGGGGGCTGGAAGGCATGACTGTGTCTGGTCACGGAAATAATGTTGGTCAAACCCCTACCCCTTTCCAAAACTTCGTGACGCGGAAAGGCACCCCTGTGTCTGGTCACACAAATAATGTTGGTCGAACCCTTACCCCTTTCCAACACTTCATGTGGGCGGGAAGGCTTCCTGTATCTGTTCACAAAAATATTCTTGTTCAAACCCCTACCCCTTTTCAAGACTTCGTGAGGGCTGGAAGGCACCCTTCTGTCTGGTCACCGAAATAACGTTGATCAAACCTTTACCCCTTTTTAAAACTTCGTGAGGCAGGAAGGCACCCCTGTGTCTGGTCACAGAAATAATGTTGGTCAAATCCCTATCCCTGCATCTCCCTGATTTGTCTCCAGCGATTAGTCACAGAAATGGCCAATATTGAGGACCAAACAGTATCATTAAACACATGAGAGAAACATTAATTTTCTAACATTTCTGCTGACAGTTCATGCTCTATCCTATAACAATGATTCTCAAAAAAACAGTTGAAAAATTGTCGTTACCGGCAATTGCAGTTTTTACCAGTACCGACAATTTTTGTTACCTGTACCAACAATTTTGTTTACCCTTCCCGACTATTTTTTTACCGGTACCGGCTTTGTATACACAACCTTTTGCTATAATAAGTTATAATACTTTTTTTAATTTACTTTCTGTATTTTGTAATTACCACACCGTATGCAAGATTTTGATGGTAAAATGTGAAACAGGTACGATAAAATTATTGGTTTCCTTTGAAATAAGTTACAAAATTGTCATTAAATTATGTAAAATTATATTATATCCGATTTGGAATTATTCTGTTTGGAAGAATGTCTCGAATGAAAAGGTGCATCTTAGCCACTAGTGTGCGTGACCAGATTCAAAAATAACTTTTTGCCTTATATCAAATAAATCTTTCTAATATATGTCCGACAGATTCATTCTCTATTTTTATTATTTATTCTCCAATTATATTATATTCATTTGGAGTTATTCCATGGACGAAGGACGAGCTCATATCCCTCGATATCGGGTCACAAAAATGTATGCACATGAACAAAGGCATGCACCTTATGTCGTCAAGGTGGTCGCGGAATACTAAATCTTGAATGTCTTCACAGCAGGATTATTCTTGGCACAGCTCGTATAGTCGCAAATGGACGCACGTGACCCTCTTCTTTAAATCGTCAGAAAACATGAGGAAGAGGGCGAAAGAGCGTTTCTGTACAAAGCAGCGGAGGAGGCTGCAGAAACACTTGGCCTTCACTTCAAGATCAGGGGTGAGCCAAATGCATCAAACATTATCCATATCGTGTACTTAATCCTGAAGGCCCTAATCCAGAAAGCATAGAAGAAAAACTTCTGTGAACAGCTCCTTAACATGCCTGACATAGTTCTCCTTGACTTCGAGAAACTAACTATGTTTGTTATCGAATTTTCGTCACCAGCCGACAAGAACATCACAGCCAAGCAAAATCAAAATGAAGAGAGGTATGAAGACCTCATAAGGGAATTTCAACGGCTATACCCGGAATATTCGGCGGAGCTAGTTGTTCTGATCATTGGTGCTCTTGGAGGTGCCAAGCTTTAACTGGTTAATAACCTGAAAAGTATCCCTGCGTGTCAACGTAATGTTAAGACACTTGCGGGAAAATACAGAAGGCGGTCGTCCTTGGGGCGCTCCGTGTCCTATCCCAGTAGAGGTGATGATGTTTATTCTCTAATACAATTATTGTTAAGTATCTATAATAGGGCTTACACTCTTCCATCAAGTCAAGATTCGAGGCAATTTGTTTGTAGATAACCCCAGCAGCATTCTTACGTCGGTGAGTGTATTCCTGCAATGCAAGCATCGTACAGTTGCTGGTAATTCCTCGTGTTAATTATCCAATCCTAGATGTCAAAGGAGAACCCCTCCGTTTTCGGAAATCAGGTTTGCAATCGCACAATCCATGCAGGAAAGATCTAAGGTATAAGGGTGCTTTTTATACAGCTGCTTACCCCGGCATTGAGCAGCATGTAGCTCAACAGTTGAGTGTCCGTAGAGTTGGATATTTGTCCTGTTTTGGAAAGCTTCTCGCAATTGTGTAACTGTTTCCCCAGAGAAACTAACTTGAAAGATTTTGTCAGCAAAGGGATGGGAAAGATTTTAATAGACTTTGTGATGTTTGTAGGACTGAGACCGGTCTTCAGGATCGAACTAGGCTCCCCCATCAGAAAATTTTGAGTGTCTCTTTTATTGCAGACATGAGTGGTTCCCTTGCCTCCAATATACCGAGGTACCTATATGGCTCCCTTTCGATCATCGACGGATTCAGATCCCAATCATCCGGTTTCATTAGGGTGATTACCTTTCCACGGGATAGATGCAGTTTCTTGCATTTCTCTTAAAAATTGCGACAAGATGTTGAGTGAGCTCTGCAGTCTCCACTCTGAGCTAGCACAAACCTTCAAGTTATCTTCAATACTCGATATAGATCAGGTGCAGATTAAGATGACTAAGATAAGATTAAGATTAGATTAGATTGCGATGATTAAGATGATGATGATGTCTTTACATCTACGGAAGGCTCGGCAGCAGCCCTTCTGGTCTTTTGTAATGACGCTGTTCTCATTGTAATGTTTGTAGACCACATCGGATATAATGCCCGCTACACATTTGTGAAGGATCAAGAGGCAGGCGGGTGGTCGGTAGTCTCCTGGAGTATTAGCACCTGCGTTTTCCGGTATTATATACGTGAAAACTTTTGTCATGAAAAAGGGAATAAGTTCCGGATTCTCCGGGATAACCTGGAGTGGTGAATCCTCGCCCAATATATATATATATATATATAGAAAGCTATATAGAAAACTAGGTTTTACTATCTCATCTAGAAATGGTCGTCTGATAACGAACAACGTCACCTTCCAGAGGGGCGTATTTCAAGGTGCTTCCATGAGCCCTTTGCTTTTTTGCATCACACTTCTGCCTCTATCTCTCGCACTACGAAATTCTCCTGGATAACTCTGTGACGACATTAATCAGCGCGAGCATAAGGTCACTCATGTATTTTATATGGATGACCTCAAGATCTATGCCTCTGTTAAAAGCAAACTTCAATCTGCTATAAATATCGTCAAGAATTATACATGAGAGATTGGAATGGACTTTGGTTTGGACAAGTGTGCCAAAATTCATCTAAAGAAAGGAAAGATTACGGGCGTTCGCAAGGACTCTGAGCTTGTGGATATAAGTGTTATTAGACATCTTAACACTGGAGAGACCTATACATACCTGGGCATACCACAGAGCCGCATTCAGCACGTGACATATATAAAGGATACTCTCCGAAGCCGATACAAGCATCTTCTTCGACAGATTTCGTCTTCCAATCTGTCGGCGTTGAACAAGGTACCTGCGACTAACATGCTTGCCGTCCCGGTTCTACTCTACTTGATTGGGGTAGTTCAATGGACGAAGAACGAGGTTAAGGCCCTTGATGTCACCACACGTAAGATCATGCATATGCATAAAAGCTTGCATATCAATTCGTCAGTTGCGCGATTATACATTTCACGCCGTTCAGGCCAACGCGGACTTCTGTATCTCCAGTGTCTTCATAACCGAATTGTTCTATGTACAGCTTACATCGTTGCTAATGGCAGGGATCCCCTCCTAAAAATGGTTAGGAATCACGAGATGATTGGCGAAGGAGCGTTCCTTTACAAAGCCGCGGAGCAAGCGGCCGAGACCCTTGATCTGAATTTTAAAATCCGAAGTGAGGAAAGTGCATTACTTCATCTTGATGCTTCGCGTCTAAAAGCCGAAGTAAAGAAAGCAGAGGTTGAAAAATTTCACCAAGAGCTACTTTACAAGCATATGTACGGAAACTTTTACAGAAATGTAGAAAAGCAGACCTTGTGGAAGGAGCAAACTTTTGCTATCTTTAAATCATCCGGGCTCAATTCAGGTACAGAGGGTTTTATTTTTGCATGCCAGGACGGTGTCATTTAGCATACCGTGCCCGCATTTTATGTCAAGAAGTTCCCAGTGATAGGTGCAGAGCGTGTAATGGACACGCTGAGTACCTAGAATACATACTATCTGGCTGTCCGACCCAAGCAGGAATGACGTACATCTATAGACATAATGCGGCCCTAAGAGTACTTTATTACCATCTTTGTCGCTCTTACGGTGCTGGTCGCGACCCTGCCCTGCCGCACGATCCAAGGGATATAGAGTTAATTGTCCGAAACGAGAAGTGCCAAATTATTTTCTGGAACTACGATTTTCGGGCAGCAGTCACCGTTACTCACTCGAGATCTGACATTGTTCTCCAAGACTTCGAGAAACGAACTATATTCGTGATCGAATTCTCGGCTCCGTCCGAATACAACATCACTGCAAAGGAGAAAGAAAAGGAGGAGAGGTAGCAAGACCTTAAGAGAGAGCTGCAGCGACTATACCCAAAGTATTCGGTGCGAGTAATTGTCCTTGTGATTGGTGATCTCGGAGGTGCGAAGCTGTGACTGGTTCGTAACCTTAAAGTCATATCCACGTGCCAAAAATATGCCAAGGCACTAGCAAGATGGATGCAGAAAGCTGTCATCGTTGGGTCGCTACGTGTCCTTAAGACACACGAGGGTTTCGCCGGCCTATCGTTGTGATTTCGTCGTGCCCTGTGACCACCCATCTCACGGTTGTGAGACGTGGCCATAGGTGTGATTTACCGTGGTTCTACTGGGGGCTTTTGACATTTTTGAGATGGCGGTTGCTCTTAGTGGAACCCTGCGGTGGTTTTTCAACTGTTTTTTCTAAATTATATATATATATATATATATATCTCACGGTTGTGAGACGTGGCCATAGGTGTGATTTACCGCGGCTCTACTGGGGGCTATTGACTTTTTTTAGATTGCAGTTGGTCTCAGTAGGACTCTGCGGTGGTTGTTCAACTCTTTTTTTTAATTATACATATATATATATATATATATATATATATATATATATATATATATATGTCAGTCCCCGTGAAATCAGCCACCCCCTCCTCAAACTTTAATTTTTGAGATAAATGGACCCCATAGGGCTTAAAATTTTCATCGAAGCTTCTAATTTTTAGTGCCGTATGGTACTTTATGATTTTCAAAATGGCGGACCAACAATGGCCGCCACAAGAAAAAAATTGCTGAATTTAATCTGTTATTTTTGATCTGATTCTTACAAAAACATCATTTTTACTCTTGCAATTCACTTTTCAACTTTTTTTGGGATCGCTGATTACGAATTTTCTATCAGTTTAAAAAATTGCAATATGGCGAATCCAAGATGGCCGCTGAAATGTTTAAAAATCATTTCGTGTCATATAATTACAAGTTAGGTATGCAGTGAAGGGTTTTCGTGGTCGCTGATTACGAATTTTGTATTCTTTTTTAAAAATTCCAAGATGGCGAATCCAATATGGCTGCCGAAATGTGTACAAATCATTTTATGTCACAAAAGTACGAGTTGGGTATGCAATAATGGGTTTTCGTGGTCGCTGATTACGAATTTTGTATTACTTCTCAATAATTCCAAAATGGCGAATCCAGTATGGCTGCCGTAATGTGTAAAAATCATTTTATGTCATAAAAGTACGAGTCGGGTATGCAATAAAGGGTTTTCGTGGCCGTTGATTACGAATTTGGTATGAGTTTAAAAAAATTCCAAGATGCCGAATGCGAAATGGCCGCTGAAAAGTGTAAAAATCATCTTATGTCATAAAAGTAGGATAATAAATAAAGTGTTTAAATAAAGTGCAATAAAGTGTTTTCGGGGTCGCTGATTTCTGATTCAAACTGCCATACATTTTTTAGTGCTACTAAATGTATCCAGAAGATATAGCATTGATTTATGTGTTTATGTGCCGTCGGCATTAGCCTTAATCAATAAGCACCACGAGATGGTTGCGCGATCGGTCTTGCATATCACTTGGCCCTACAAAGGGCCGGTTTATATATTTGCAGTTTCTCATCTGATTGTTTTTACTTGTCTTCGTACATTGACCATTTTATTTAATCCTTTTCCTTTAAATACCTTTTCATGTATACATACATACATGTATACATTTATTTTATCATGGTATTTCTTATCAAAGTAAAACACATCGATTTTTTAAAAATGTTTTCACTCCACTTAAGAAGTGTTTTAGATGTTAATATTGGATCATTTGGATTTGCAGTAAAACTTGCTCTGTATGCTTCTCTTTTAAAGTTTGCACCAAGGCCATCGTACGCACTCTTATCATGTGCAGTTGTAAAATAATTCCACTCAGCTTCAATATTAACATCTTCCTTATGAAAAACCAAATTCGCAATATGGAATCTATTTTTAAAGTGTTGCTTAGCTCCGTCAGTTACATAAATAATTTTTGTTCTAGAACTGCATGAAATTTAGAACCAAATGACAATGTGTGTGATCGTCTTATGTTTCAAAGGAGAACGATGGAATCAAATGACCAATGTACGAAGACAAGTAAAAACAATCAGATAAGAAACTGCAAATATATAAAACGGCCC
>CAKNXH010048036.1:24356-39964 GCA_932178445.1 Andricus quercusramuli
AGAGAAAATATTTTTAAAAAGTTACGCGTGACATTTTAGCAAAAAAAATCGTTAATCAATTACCAACGCTTTAATATCACATCTCATGTTCTAAACATTATTGTCCTGTAAGGCTGATCCATTTAAGTCCCGTAGCACTGCGGTTAGAACCTATTATACCAGACCTTTTTATTTTAAAACCCAGGTAAAGTAGAGGTCTGTATACGTGTCACCCTGGCAGCTAAAGTGTCATTTAAGTCCTTTAGTATGAGTACATATACCGCCAGAAAACTCCACTTCGCTGGGTATGGGCCTGTGAACATTTTTCATTCACTAAGGTGGCCTTAGAATCACTGTATGAATTTAATCACAACAAGTGATAACCCGCGGAGGCATCCGACTTTATTAGAAGTACATGCAGAAAAAAGAAATGTAATATTTACTAATCAAGAAATGTAAAGTGTTTCTTGTAACCGTAACAGTAAAAACTGCTCTTAATGAAGGGGTGAAAATGTCAACAGCACTAAGCAATTCATAAATGTCACAGTGATATTAGGGTGAATTTAACGGCAATCCTTTAGTAAAATAATCCTCTATTCCCTGGTATGAAATACGGTAAGATATGTGAAATCCACTGAACCGAGATAACAATAGTGGTGCAGTGAACATTACAGAAGGATCGGTACATGCTACCGATCCGAATAGCTGTTTAGCTCGCCCTCAAAGTCGTAATAACGCGACCCATCTGCGCGGACCACCGTCACATTGAAGGGGTTTATAATAAATAACACAATTTTGGATGGCAAATCTTATTCACAGGTCGCGTACAGTTGAGAGTTTATTGGAGCAAGACGTCTTTGCGTTCCGCGACTGTTCCAGCTGACTTGTATGGATATATTAGATAATTTCGAGAACTTTCTTCGTGTGCGTGATGGCATGAACGCGTATTCAAAAGTCGTCACCGAGGTCGCCACCTTAGTTAAAAATTCATTAAGGAATCATTTCACAGATCGAAACTCGTGTAATAGTGTAGTGGTTAAGGTA
Organism: Andricus quercusramuli; assembly: GCA_932178445.1. Lineage (NCBI taxonomy): Eukaryota > Metazoa > Arthropoda > Insecta > Hymenoptera > Cynipidae > Andricus > Andricus quercusramuli. The sequence continues at coordinate 25,380 of CAKNXH010048036.1, forward strand.
ATCGACTTGCGTGCGAAAGTTTATGCGTTCAACTCCCCCTCCCCCCCCCCTCCCCTTGCGTGCGAAATTTTAATTGTCTTATAAGCGTTGTAACTTTCAAATACCGATTAATTATAAGTATATCCGAAAATATATCTCAGAATTAACCGTTTGTTTATTTTTTAATTATTTTTAAGCGAGTTTTTTACAATGTATAGAGCTGTCCAAACTATAGTCTGCACCGTTAACATAAGTTAGATCTGTTTATATTATCTGTCAAAGCGCCATGATAATTCGTAATTGCAGCATCGAGGAATAGTGCAGAATAGCGACTATATCGGTAAAATCTACTAATCCGCAGGTCAACAGCACTTAAGAATCGGTACTGGTAACCATCAATGATAGTCATATTCAGTTGCCTACAGTTGTGAAATTTACTGAACTGAAGTGTTGTCCATATACGTACTTGGAAGATCAGTAGATTCAATTTGGTTTTCAGTAAAATATAGGGTTCTTTTTTCTGCGTGTACTTGCATTTGCCTGGACGTTTGGCCAGGTGAGAGGAAAGCTTCAGAAAACCACCTCTGGATTTCAGCGGGTCTTTCAACAGTCGAGTTTGAACACATACATTCGATCCTGCCCATCAAGTACACACAATCATCCTTGGCATCAGTCCTCCCGTAACGATAGCTCAAACGCAGCGAATACGCAAGCTGGTTGAACGTCGCAGATGGTCACTCATCCGAGTACTATTCGTGCTCGAAATGGCTTGACATCTGGACTCTTCCCGAGTCAAGATTCACCTCGCAGCTAATGCGGTCAGTATGTCCTACACATGTGTTTCTATAGAGTTTTTCATGTCTATTCCAAATTGTAAATTGTGAAATTTAAAATTCAAAACGCCTGATCCTACTTGCAAAACAAAACTTATTTGGCTAAAAATTGCTAGTCGGAGGTCTCTCGTGTCACTGATTTAAAATACAAAGTCAACACTCCAAAATTCAAAATTTTCGACCGAAATCATAAAAGCAAAACCAATCTGATTAAAAACTGCCACTTGATCGGTTTTGGGTCGCTGATTCCAAATCCAAAGAGAAAATTAAAAAATATGAATTGGCGGGTCTAATGGGGCGTATACTTCTAGTAATAATTTTCCTATAAAAAAAAGATTCAACTATATGAAAATGTTTAAAAAATTGTATCAAACACGAAGAATAGAAAAATAGAACCACCATAAAGATCAACTAAAGAATGAATGTAGCGCTTAGAACATTAAGGAGGTTCGATGATTCTAGACTTTCTTTATTTGTTGGCTGAATTAATAATATTATGTACTTTAATAATCCTTACATTACCCTGAAAAGTTTCAGCTAGGTTTACCGCACTATTTTTTGAAATATTTGTTCATAAAGTTGTTGGATATTATAGTATGAAGACTTATGGTAATATGTGCGGCACATAATAAATTTTGGTGGTGAAAATATCTATACAATTTCGCGAAAAAAAATGGAATATGACATTTTTAATATTTTTGAATACATATGTGTAATAAAATGTACGTGTCACCGTGAAATTAACGTTAGGTTAGGTTAGGTTTAATGTGAGCGGGAAATCCATGTAGAACTCCCCTGGCGCTCAAGCTATGAAGCCTATTGTGCCACACCCTTACTTCTACACTCTCAGCAGTCGACCCCAGACCTCTTGACGAAGCCTAGTATGTCGAGCACCGATCGCGTTTCGATTTCCTCTGTTTCCATAAAATTTAACCTCTAGGGTCTGTTGCCTGAGCCTAGCTAATGCCGGGCACTGGCATAATACATGCAGGGAAGTTTCGTCATCCCTGCCGCACCTCCTGCACTCCGGCGTGGGACTATACCCCATTTTGTGCATATGGTAGTTCAAGTGATTGTGCCCTGTCAGGGGCCGTATCATTGTCCTTATGTCTTTCTTGGGTAAATTCAGGATTTCCCTGGCTCTGTCCATCCTATAGGTATACCCCAGGATGGATTGCGCCTGACGGCAACCCTCGGTTTGTTCCCAGTATTCCCTGTGTTTTGTTCGGATCCAGTTTTTAATGGCCATCTCGACACTGCAAGACGCTATTCCCAGTAGCGATGCCGGTCCTACGAATTCGTTCGCTGCACCGAACATTGCCAACTGATCCACCTTTTCGTTTCCCTTGATCCCTGTGTGACCAGCGACCCATATGAGAGCTACTTTGTTTCTTTCTGCAAGTTGGTTCAATGCCTTTTTGCATTCCCAAACCAGTTCTGATGTTATGTCTGGTTTTCCTATTGCAGTTAGTGTCGCTTGGCTGTCCGAACAGATCGTGATCTGTCTGTCAGCAGCGTTTTCCTCTGTTAGCTTTTCAGGACAGCGAAGGACGGCCAGGACCTCCGCTTAAAAGACAGTAGCGTGTCGTCCAAGTGTGATCCCTATCCCTTTTTCTCTCTTGCTGTCATAAATTCCTGCTCCTGACCCTCCCGCTCCCCTGGATCTATCCGTATATCAGATTTACCCCTGGAGAAGCGGGTTACCATTTTCTTTCCACAGATCCCTGCTTGAGATACAGGCGCGAAAAGCTTTTGTGAAGTTAAAGCGTTTTGTTATTTTATCTTGCCTCATCTGTAGAATCGGCAGTGGGCTGATATCACTCGGGAGTCTAGTGTGTTTAGCCCCCGGAGTCCAGCTATTTGCTCTTATCAGGCGGCCCATCGCGTGAGCCGCTCGAATGGGTTATCGCAACATGTAGGGTTTCCTCACAGAGCATGAATCCTATCGCCGCTGTGGGTGCATTCCTCATTGCTCCAGTCAAACCCCTAAATGCTAGCGTTTGTAATCTTCTCAGCCTGTCCTGCATTGTTTTAAATTCCGCTCGTGGCCACCAGACCACGGCCGCGTGTAGGAGCCTGGGTTTTGAGACAGCTGAGTAAAGCCATGCAAGCATTTTAGGCCCTAGCCCCCACTTCAACCCAAAGGCTCTCCTGCACATCCAAAAAGTCGTGAGAAATTTCCTGCATTGGGTCTCCAGGTGCTTTGCCCAGTTTAGCTTGCTATCTAGGATTACTCCTAGATATTTAACTGAATCTGTAAACATCAGCTTCCCATCACAGAATACAGGAGCTTCAGCTTTCGGAACTTTATAATTCCTCGTCAAAATGACCAGGTTGGTCTTTCCTGGATTTACCGAGAGTCCGGTGCTACCGCACCAGAGCTCTACGATGCGCAGCGCCGACCTTATAAGACCCATCAGCGTTTCCAGGTGAGCCCCCCTAACTAGGATTACAAAGTCGTCCGCATATCCTTGGGGATAGTACCCTTCTTTATTTAGCCTTCGGAGGAGGCCGTCCACTACGATGCACCACAGGAGGGGCGACAGGGCACCCCCTGTGGGCAACCCCGCGAAGCTATCCCCCTTACTAGGCCTTCACCCCATCTGGTTTCGAGTCTTCTTCGGCGTAGCATACTTCCTATCCAGCATACTAGCTGAACCGGCACGCCACATCTCCGAGCCTCTCGACAGATGACTTCTAGAGGAGTATTGCTGAGGGCACCCTCTATATCCAAGAATGCACCCACAGCATACCTCATTGTTCCAACTGCTGCTCCAATTTTGCTACAACAACGTAAAGCGCAGTTTCTACCGAGCAGCCTGCCTGGAAAGCATGCTGCCCTCTATGCAGCGGGGAGGCCAAAACCACCTCATCCCTAATGTATGTCTCGACCAGCTTCTCTAGCGTCTTCAGAATAAAGGACGTTAGGCTGATTGTTCGGAAATCTTTGGCAGCAGTGTAACCCTCCCTCCCAGGTTTGGGTATGAAGGCCACTCTGCCATCCTTCCATGCCGATGGCACGTGTTTAAGGGCTATACTTGCCCTAAATAATTTCGTCAGAGGAGGGACGACCAAATCTATGCCTTTTTGTGAAAGCGCTGGATAAATGCCATCCGCCCCTGGTGATTTAAAGGGGCAAAAGGACCCTACGGCCCATTCCACCTTTTTGTAATCAGCGATCATAGCGGCGAAGCTCTAGTCAGCCCTCTCCACCCCCTGGCCCCTGTCTTCCTCCTCGTAGTCGGTTCCGATTCGCTGAAAACCCGGGAAGTGAACTCCCACCAGGTGATTCAGCGTGGCTTCTTCATCTTCGGCAAACTCACCATTATCGAGCCTTATGAGCCCGAGGCGAGCTTCCGGATTTTTCGCTAGGATCTTGTGGAGCTTCGCTGTTTCCGGAATAAATAAGGCTTTCCCGGTCTCAAGCACAGTTTGAAAAAATGAAATCACATCAATATTTCGCGAGAAAATGCTTTAGGAATATCTCATGATTTAATGAGAGTAGCCACCGTATAAAAAGTGTTAGAAAAAAAGTATCTATTTCACAACAATAAGGACCTCATAAGGAGGGGTATACCAGCACACTCCCAGGTCAACAGCTGGGTGGGAGAAAGGCAGGGGCGTCTCAATATCTTAAAGTTCTAATAGTCCGGGGCCTGGAATTTATTTGAATACGACTTTTGCTATTGACAAACGAATAATTGTTTATAACAAAATCTTGCTGTTACCACTATTGATTAATTTTTGGGGATTTTTTAGTACTTTCATGGCATAGAAGTGGTTGTAATTGATATAAATATATGTTATGTGATATAAGTATATGTAATATATTTTTCATCAATAAAAAAATAGTTTTTCAATAATTGTTTATAACAAAATCTTGCTGGTACCAATTCTGATTAATTTTGGGCCATTTTTGGTACTTTCATGGCATGAAAGTAATTGTCATTGCTATAAGTATATGAAATATATTTTTATCAATGAAGAAATAGTTTTTCAATCATTTTTTATAACAAAATCTGGCAATTACAGCTTCCAAGTACTTTTTGTGTAATTTTCTGATAAAAAAGCGATTTTAATGCATTGAAAATGTGTAATATGTCTTTTTTACTGTTAAAAAAATAGTTGCTCAACGATTGTTTATAACAATATCATTTTGTTATCACTTCTTTGTTAAGAAAGTACTAATAAATGGCCCAAAAGTGATAAAAATTGGTAACAGCAAGATTTTGTTATGAATAATTAGTAAAAAACTGTTTGTTTACTGATGAGAACCATATTACATACATATATTTATATCAATTAAAATCACGTCTATGCCATCAATGTACTAAATAATCGCCAAAAATTAATGAAAAGTGGTAAGTGGGAGTGTGCCGGTATATGAGGTCCATATTGCTGTGAAATGGATACTTTTTTTCTAACACTTTTTATACGGTGGCTACTCTTATCAAATCGGGTCAAAGGCCGGCGAACCCGAGATGAGACATTTGTCCCTTCTGCCGAGGACGACGCATAACCCTGTAGGATGAGAACAAACTGCACGCAGAAGTCCAAGCTGGCAATAATGGTGGCACCGAAGTATGGTGAGTTGGCCTTACCTCCATGTTCCTGTTTAAGTAATGCGAAAGCGGATTCCGGGAGCATGGGTTGGCGGGAAAAGGAGTTAAGGTTTAGTGGGTAGGTGCCGTTTCGGTAAGTCCCACACTCACCTTCGTTCCTCGGTGACTGCGCGCCCATGTGTGCATCTCACGTGTATGTATATTAAGTATATATGCGTGAGATGTATATATTGGGTTCGTGGTCCCCAAAGTTCGAATGTGGTTGGTGCATGAGCATTTGCCGTTCTTACTTTTTGAAAAAAAACTCTCATTAAATCATGAGATATTCCTAGAGAATTTTCTCGCGAAACATTGGTCTAATTTCATTTTTTCAAAGTGTACTTGAATCCTGTTACAAAACTGCACATTTTAAGCCATAAAATAACAACTTATCATTACTTCCTTCTAAGACCATATGTTTGTGGGAAATAGTCTGCAATTAGTGAACAATTCCATATTCCAAATTTGGAAAACTGCGTTGCATTCTAGACACCTTAAGGATTGACTGTCAATCTTTTTATATTTTTTGAGACTTCCAGCTCGTTTGGAGAAGCCTGGAAAGGCGAAGCTTAAAGCAGTGGCTCGAAACCCCTGTTTTTGGGAACGTTTTACATCAGCGCTCTGGCAACCATTTTTTTGGAACAATAATATATATATCGTTCAATTCCGGAGAGTTTAAGTTTTCACGTGCATCCGGCCAAAATTTTCTGTGATTTTTTTTTGAACGAGCTGCAAGCGATCAAAGTGAGGGTCTCGTACTTTTGACACCGACTTTAGCTCTATGAATGTAGCTGAACTGAGCGTGCGTACGAATCACGAGCTCTCGTTCTGGCTGGGATGGAGACAACTTTGCACGTAGCAACTTTGCACGTGCCCAACTGTGCACATCGATGGCCTGACGGACAACTGTGCACGTCGCTAGTCAGATGGACTTCCGTGCACGTGCCATCTGTGCACGTGCAAAGTCGTCACTTGGACAACTGTGCACGTGCACAGATGGTACTTGGACAACTGTGCAAGTTGCAATCTCGACGTGCACAGTTGTCCAAGTACCATATGTGCACGTGCACAGTTGTCCAAGTACCATCTGTGCACGTGCACAGTTGTGCAAGTGACAACTATTCACACCGAAATCTCCACGTGCACAGATGGGCTCCTGTGGACTTGAACGTGCACTGACGTCACTTTCCTACCTGTGCACGTGCACAGATATCACTTTCCTAACTGTGCCTGTGCACAGATGTCACTTTCCTAACTGTGCACGTGCACATATGTCACTTGCCCAACTGTGCACGTGCACAGATGTCACTTGTCTAACTGTGCACGTGCACAGATGTCACTTGCCTAACTGTGCACCTGCACAGATGTCGTTTGCCCAACTGTGCATTTGCACAGATGGAACTTGCCCAACTGTACACGTCCGCAGATGGAACTTGCCTAACTGTGCACGTTTATGTCCGTACGTAAGGGCATATACGAGGGTGGTCCTTTATATCTGCGTATAATAAATCTTCACAGATAACAATTGTGCGACGCGGATTACCCGCAGATTGTGATTTTCAGGTTCTGCGTGCAAGAACGCACTCATATCGCCAGCATGGACTGTCGAGCACACATGTGCGAGCGCTATTAGTCGCATTTGGCCAACACACTCTACATCACAGAATGCCGTGAGAATGTGACGCAGAGTCTGCAGTCACTATGAGGGCAGAGTTCTTTCTAATATCATTTAATTTTCCTATAGTTGTTACTTATAAAATTAAATGTTATTAGGAAGTTATGTAAACAAATTTTAAAAACAATATGTACATTTTTTTAATACATTTTTTTCAATTTTGTGGGTTTTTGAAAATTATGGAAATATTAAATAATTTTTGGGATTTTTTTTGAAACTTTTGAAATGTTAAAAATGGAAAACTTTAAGTTTTGTTCATTTTCCGTAAATGTACAAAAATATAAAGCAGACATGCCCAACTGGAGGAAATTACCTCCGGGAACACATGTTCTGAGTCCCCTTCTCTTTCTCCTAGCCACAGTGGGCGTCTGTAACCCATACGTGGCGCGTCCCCGGGTGGCGGATAGGGGAATGCTCGCTGGAAACAGAGGGCAGGGCTGAAATAAAATAGGTGCCGAAGACCAAACAGACTTGGTGAAGGACACACCGAGAAAAAACCACGACCGTTTCCTGCTGCGGCCCTGTACCGAGGGTTTCTGCTGAATACGCTTACTCTACTCAATAAGCAGTCGCGGGAGGGGATCCAGGGATGGTTCCAAAGGAAAAACCTCCAAGTCAAGGCGTTAATCAACCGTAATGAAGACTGCATGGCACCAGGGGTGTGGTGTTCCAAACGGTATCTCCAGGATACCAGGTCGCCTTCTAGAGTACACAGACCTTACCCTCGCATGCGGGGCTCTGCGGGGGTGGACCTTTATTTCCCAAGCTACTCGTGGGAATTTAAATGAAGAATAAAGTCAATGTAAACAGAAGTATATGTGAGGAGTTTGAAGGAGACCTGGACGTCGCGGAGGCGTTTGACATGAGTCAAAAGAGTTATGCCAAACTGGATATAATGGATGCGTACGAGAGGGTGGAGGGGGGTCAAAAACTCATGGATGACCTCAAATATGTCGCAGCGTGTTGTGGTGCAGTTGGAAGTGACCATGCAGTACATCGACGCATATTCCCATGACGCGATAAAGTACGTCGGAAAGGAGGTAGGAAAAAAGTACCTGAAGAAGGCAAAAAATGTTAGCAAAGACACGAACCGAAGCGGGACACAAACTGAAGTAGCTGTGGAGGCACCCACTACTCAACTCGGGAAGCGTGAGAGGGAGCCTTCAATGAGTCCCGTTGAGGGAAGTGTCAGACAGAGAACTCGCACTGATATTGTGGCGTCCTCGACTCTGAAGGGTGAGAATGTGGAGGGAATCGCCTCTGCACCCGGAACCATGAAGAAGAAGGAGCTAAAAAGGAGAGCTCGACCCGAGGCGGTCTTGATGAGACTGGCGTCAGGCAAACCCGGCATGAAGATATTGTCGTAGAGGTGGGGCCGGAAGCGGATGACAGATCCAAGCTGTCGGTGGCCATAAGGGAAGCGGTCAGTGTCGAGGGAACGTGCGCAAGCTCGTTCCCCGCATCGAAGTCGAGGTCTTGGACCTCGACACGAGAACAGAGCTATAAGAAGTGGAGGCTGCGGTTCAAAATCACTTCGGAGAAGCAGCAGCCGGAGAGATAAAGGTTAGCATGACGAAAAGGGCCTTCAGAGGTAATCTGATGGCTTTTTTGGAGATGAGGGAGGAACCGGCGGCAAGACTTTTTCGCACGGGACACCTCAAAGTGGGGTGGGTGTCCTTTTGTGTGCGGAGGAAGACGGAATCCGTTACGTGCTACCGCTGCCATGGCTTTGGCCATATGGCGGCAGGATTCGGGGTCCAGACAGGACTGGGGCCTACTGGAAGTGCGGCAAGAAGGGCCATAGTGCTACGGGCTGTGAAAGTACGCTGCAGTGCTACCTCTGCGCCGCTAAAGAAGGGAAAACCCGGACCGACCATCTGCCGGGTACAATGCGGTGTGCGTCGTTCAGGGAGGCCGCCTCTGTGAAGGAGCCAATCAGCAAATAGCTGATTACACCCAACCAAGATGCCGCAGGCCGACGGGCGCGGGTTGAGTGGAAAGGAGGAAGGAAGAAGTCCAGGTTGGCAATACAGCGGGACGCCGAGGCACGGCGTAATATGCCTATAACCCATGTTCCTGAAGTAATGCGAAAGCGGATTCCGGGAACGTGGGTTGGCAAGGAGGGGAGGAGAATTTAGTGGGTATTATCTTTTTTAGGTCGAGTCCCACACTCAGTGCGTGAAAGCATTCTCACCTCCTCTAATAAAAAAAACTCTTTCTCCTAGAAAGCGGGAGTGGTGGTAGACGCATGTGCATGGTAGAAGCGTACGTCACAGAGGAGAGATTCTCGCAAGAGTTTACCACTACTCCCGCTCTCTAGGAGAAAGATTAGGGAACGCGGAACATGTGTTCCCGGAGGAAATTTCCCCGAGTTGGACATTTCTGACATAAAGTACCTAAAAATTTTCAAAAATTTACTTTATTTCGAAAATTTTTCAAAATCGCCAAAACTACGATTTCTATCTTTATTTTTTTTCGCAAAATTCATTCTAAAAATATAACCAAATTTCTGTTATTTTTTTAGTGATATCACGCATTTTTTTGTCGGTACCGGTATTTATACACAACCTTGTAAAAAAATTATTATTAAGCTCCTCCATGTTTCCAGGCCATCCTGACTGTCTTGAATATTATAAAAATACATTAATGAAGTTCGTCAAATCAACATCAATATTACATAAAATTCATTAGTCTACTCAAATAAAGATTTCTTTGAAAATTATAGTTTTTTGAAATTCGCGGGAACCACTTCTCCAAGAATTAGCGCGCATGCCAGCAAATGTCCAGTTTTCGAATTTCATCGAGCTCGCAAGTCGTGTTGTTTTCACTTATTTGTATATTGTCGCATCATTTCGTGCTGCGTGCGCGTTTGCCGAGCCTGCTTTCCCTCTCCACTTGAAATGTCCTTCATACCCTTCGTCCCCTTTTTTCCCTGAAATTTCCCTTCACACTTTTTCCAGGCTTATGACTGGCAGCATTTTCTACGTATCTACTTATACTTGATACTGGCGTGTTAAAAATTTGTTGGGAAATATTTATTGTCAATAACTCTTTTTTTTATAGCATTATTATAATATGAATATTAACTCAAATCAAGTGAAATAAATAATAAGATTAGCAATAGAGTTCTTGAATGCTCAAGAATTTATGTTAAGCAGATGCTCTCGAGAATATGCTTAGCATTTAAGCTTGAACCGAGCATTTATAGAGCATTACAGAGAATTTAAAGCATTTATTGTTTAAATAAATATATATTACACTCAATACATATAGTTTTACAAAAATATTCTAGAGTGAAATAAACATATACTTTTCTTAAATTACAGAGTTGCTACCGGTTGCCTTGAGTTCGTCGCATGGGTGGGGGAAGAGATCTTGGAACGCAACTTCTCCAACCTAAAGTGACCGCGGATTGCAAATGAAGGGGGTTCGGACCGTGGACAGCAAATCGAGTGGTAATTAAAAGTGTCCAGTTGGAATTTAAGTAAGAATCAGGGAATCGAGAGAAACTGCTGTTTCATTCCGCTACTGCAGTTAAACCAAATTACTTTTCACAAAATTTACTTCTTCAATCTCAAGTTTTGGACTAAATTAATAACTGGAATTGAATGAAATTGATTGGATTAAAATTTTTTTATTGCAAAATGTCGCAGTGACGAAATGTAGCAAAAGTTTCCCTCGGTTCCCTGTACCTAAAACAGTATTTATTGCATAATTAAGAGTTTCTTCATGTAAACCTCATCGCCAGTTGGCATTTGAATAAGAATCAGGGAATCGAGAGAAACATCTATTTCATTTCGTTACTGCGGTTGAAGCAAATTACTTTTTACGAAATTGATTTCTTTTATTTCAAGTTTTTGACTAAATTAATGATTGGAATTGAATGAAATTGATTGAATTTAAAATTTTATATTGCAATCTGCCGCAATAACGAAATGAAGCAAAAATTTCCCTTGGTTGCCTCAACATAAAACACTATTCGTTCCGTAATTAAGACTTTATTTATGTAAACCTCGTTGCCAGTTGGCTTTTAAATAAGAATCGGAGAATCGTCAGATCTGCTAGCGATACGCGTAGCAGATTATGCGTCAGATTCTGCTAGACATATGTCAGGCAATTCATGACGCATACGTCTCATCAAGTGAAACCACAATCTGCGCGTCGATGAGCAGACCTGCGTGCGTATACGCCATCAGTGTGTTAACAGAAGTTATCTGGGTTTAACAGTTACAATTATTCAAAAGTGGTAGAATGGAGCGTACTTACTTTCTTAAAGTTAGTTTGAAAATATTTTTAATATTATTTTTATGAAATTATTCCTTCCAAATTGTTATAGATACATGCAAATCTCTTTCTGTTCGACCCCCTTGGAAACGTGCAATTGCATGCACGTGAAGCAGGCGTAATGTGGCCGCTTCCAAACCAGTGACGTTCGCACATGCGCACTCCGTTGCCGGGCCGACAGGTGTTCCATCTGTGCACGTGCACATTTGGGCAAGTGGTATCTGTGCACGTGCACAGTTGGGCAAGTGGCATCTGTGCTCGTGTACAGTTGGGAAAGTGACATCTGTGCACGGTCAAGTGTACAAGATTCCATCTGTGCACGTCGAAATTTCGACGTGTAAAGTTCTCCAAGTACCATCTGGGCACGTTCACAGTTTTCCAAGTGACAACTGTGCACGTCTAAATTTCGACGTGCACAGTTATCACTTGGACAACTGTACGCGTAAACAGATTATACTTGGAAAACTGTGCACGTGTACAGATGATACTTGGACAACTGTACACGTCGAAATTTCGACGTGCACAGATGGGCTTCTGTGGACTTGGACTTGCACAGACGAAAGTGCACAGAGGGACGGGCACAGTTGTCCATCCGGCCATCAACGTGCACAGTTGGGCACGTGCAAAGTTGCTACGTGCAAAGTTGTCCGTCCCCCGCGAAAGGGTGATTCGTTTCGAGTAATTCAACGCGCTCCAGTCTTCGCTCGGGCTACGGGGAGTCTGCCGAGTAAATTTGACGATAGTCGATAGGCCAGGTCTCGAAAATACACACTCAGCTAGTACTGCGTATCACTGCAATTTTCTTCTATTGTTCTTTGCTTTTTGTTTATAACTTCAAATATAAAAATTTTTTCAAAAAACCGAGACTTCACAGCAAAAGAGACCAATATTTAGATGAGGTATGCAAAATATCAGACAAAAATATTCAACTGTGCGGCCGGAAACTGAATTACCATTTTATAACGCTGATAAATTCCCTTAAAAACGCGTCATTGCTTGCACGCGAAGCAGGCTTTATGTGACCGCTTCCAGCCCAGTGACGTTCGCACATGCGCACTCCACCGCCAGGCGGACATGAAACTTTACGCCCGCTATATAGAACTTTACGCTCGCTACACATACACATACAGTGTAGTGTGTGTGAGGGTGTACGGCATTTTAACTCGTCAAAATAGCCTTCTTTAATCCTTGATACACAATGTACTTTTTTAAATTTACTTTTTAATACTTATATCTTATTAAGCTTCTTTAAGTCTTCCCGTGAGTATGGAGACATCTGATGTCCTTAGGAGGTCCATCAAGCTAGCACCTCCATAATCGGAATTCCCAAATTTTTTGGTATCAGAATTTTGGGCTTCTTTTGGGCTTTTTTTGGGGTTCACTAATTTTTTTGAAAATTCAAATTTTGTGTGGAGGTGCTGGCTTGAATCAAGCCAGCACCTCCACGACATAAAAATTTGAAAAAATTGAAAATCAAAGACGACAGAATTTTGGGCTTTTTTTGGGCTTTTGAACGCGCCAAAAACCAATTTCCAAAAACAACCCCTAGTGGAAATAAAACTACCCCCTATATAAAAAAACAAACTAGGAAGAAACGAAGTGCACCACAATTTCGGGCTTATTTTGGGCTCTCAAATTCACAGGAAAAAAATTCAAAAAACCACCCTCTATGAGCAAAAAACACCCCCTTGTCAAAAATTAAATCTGAAAAAAATAAAGTGTGTCATGATTTTTGTCTTATATTGGGCTCTCGAATGCACCGAACAAAATTTTCAAAAACCACCCCAAAGTACACAAAACATCCCCGAAATCAAAAATCAAACATGGAAAAAACGAAAAAAAGCTGTGTTGAGCTTTTGAGAAGCCCAAAAATCAGAGACTATATTCACACTGCGAAATTCTAACGAAGGTCATTTTTTGAAAGTCATATCTGCTGGGAGCCAAGGGGGTTCTTTTTGAGGTTAAGGGTTGGAGCCCAAAAATCGGTGTTGGTATTTTTGAGGAGCCCAAAAATCAGAGACTCTATTCATACTGTAAAATTCTAAAAAAGGTCATTTTTTGAGAAAGTCATATCTGCTGGGTGCCAAGGGGGTTCATTTTGAGGTTAACGGTTGGAGCCCAAGAATCGGTGTTGGTATTTTTGAAGAGCCCAAAAATCAGAGACTCTACTCACACTGTAAAATTCTAAAAAAGATCAGTTTTTGAGAAAGTCATATCTGCTTGGATCCAAGGGGGTTGATTTTCACGCTAAGGTTTGGAGCCCAAAAATCGGTCATCAATCATTTAAGGCTCATTTTCACATAATATAGGATGTCATGTCTGTGAGACATATCGCAGTATCTTCAGAAATTTTTCTGAACGAGCTCCAATTAAAAAAAAACTGTTACATATCGTTATAATAAATAACGATATTATTTAATTTTGAAAAGTGAAATAGCACTGGATTTATACTTATTATTATCCAACATCTTTTCATCATTTTCACTAATCTCAGGAAAAATATATTTCATTGCAATTTCTGCATTTCCTTCAGGTGACAGATGAAATTCTTACATGAGATTGATGCTGCAGGGCTCAAAATGCCTTGTGGAATTCTCTACAAATCTTTGGCGCGTTTTTCTTTGCAAAATTTTATTTAGGGACTGTATGAATGCTATTTTTATAAACAAAATTTTTCTTTCATAAAACTTTTTAAATGAAAACGAATCAGAGAATTTCGAAGTAAATCTTTCAAGAAATAAGATAAGCCCTAGCATCTTAGGATTAAATCACAATTGCAAATCTTATCGAAACAAGATAGATCAAGATAGATAGAGTCCCTGATTTTTGGTGTCTTCGAAAATACAAACACTGATTTTTGGGCTCCAACCCTCAACGTGAAAATCAACCCCCTTGGCACCCAGCAGATATGACTTTCTCAAAAAACGATCTCTTTGAGAATTTCACAGTGTGAATAGTCTCTGATTTTTGGGCTCCTCAAAAATACCAACACTGATTTTTGGGATCCGACCCTTAACCTCAAAATGAACCCCCTTGGCACCCAGCAGATATGACTTTCTCAAAAAATGATCTTTTTAAAATTTCAGAGTGTGAATAGAATCTCTGATTTTTGGGAACCTCAAAAATACCAACACTGATTTTAGGGCTCCAACCCTTAGCGTGAAAATCAACCCGCTTGGCACCCAGCAGATATGACTTTCTCAAAAAATGATC
>CAKNXH010048037.1:2333-12389 GCA_932178445.1 Andricus quercusramuli
CTTTCCCACTAAGCTACTAGAGATTTCCGACCAGGCGATTTCCAATTAAGCTACTAGAGAGAGCAAGAGAACCAAACTCTTCCAGAAATACACGCATCATTATGCTAGATGGTAAAAATAAAATTCCTGGTCAGGTGCTTCCTCACTAAGCTACTAGAGAAATTTTTTTTTTTTTTTAAACTTACCCACTGAGACAGTGTCCTGCAGTCAAGATCCATTGAGAATTTAGGATTGAACCACCACAAAAATGACTCCTGTACCTTTGAAGAGAGACTTGATAAGGAAAAGCTTCTTCTGGTGCTACACTGCCTCCGATGATCCGTCCACTAACTTTATTATTTAGAGCAAGTTTTTGAAAAAATCCTTCAGGTTCTTGCAGTAAAGGATTTCCTAAAGTAAATTTAAATATTTGTTAATTAATAAATCAGAAAGTTCTGCAGAAGACGCAAAATGGCTGGAAATTTGAGGTTATGTTTCAAACAATTTTAGGTTATGTTATTCAGCGTTTCATGCCGGATTTTTTTTTTTCAAACAAAAATCATTCGATTTTGAATAAAATTTACAATTTTGAACAAGTTTACGTTGTTTATGTCTTTTTTAACGAAAATTAGTATTTTTAAATAAAACCGTCAACAAGATTTCCTTTTACACAATTTTAGGTTATGTTACCTAACTTTATGTCGGATAATTTGTTCTCCCAATTAAAAATCATTAGATTTCAAATAAAATTTACAATTTTGAACAATTTTAGGTTGCATTTTTTGACCGAAAATTAATATTTTCAAAAAAGAACGTCAACAAACTTTTCTTTTCCAAACAATTTGAGGTTATGTTATTTAGCGGTCTGTTCCGCAAATTTGTTCTTTGAAGCAAAAATCATTAGATTTCAAAATAAAATTTACAATTTTGAACAATTTTAGGTGACCCATGTCCTTTTGACCGGAAATTGGGATTTTGAAACAAAAACCGTCAACAAGATTTTATTTTCTAAATAATTTAAGGTTATGTTAATTAACAATCTATGCCGGAAATGGGTTCTTTGAGAAAAAAAATCATCACATTTCAAACAAAATTTACAATTTCGAACAATTTTAGGTTATGTGTGTCTTTTTGACCGGAAATTAGTATTTTTAATGAAAAATTATTAGATTTTGATAAAAAAAAATTTCAAAAAACTTTCTTTCTAGGTTATATTAGCATTTTTCATAAAAAATTGACATTTCTAAAAAAAATTCTTGAGATTTCAAAGATTCATATTTTTTACCAATTTTAGGTTATTTTCGAGTTTTTCACCACAAATTTGTATTTTTAAACGATCATAGTTCGAACCTGAATTATAATTATTGAACAGTTTTAGGTTATGTTGACGATTTCTTACAGGAAATTAGTATTTCGGTAAAAATTATAGATTTTCAATATTCCAAATTTTAAACAATTGTAGGTTAGGTATGTCTTTTTCATCAAAAATTGGTATTTTTTATAGAAAAATATTATATTTCAAGGATGAAAAATTGTTGAGCGACTTTATTTTTCTGTTCTGTTAGCCTTTTTTTTACCGGAAATCTGCATTTTTAAACAAAATTTGTTCGATTTTGAAGATTCACATTTTGCAACAATTTTAGGTTATGTTAGAGCTTTACATAAGAAATTTGCATTTTTAAACAAAAATCATTATAGTTCGGATAGGATACACAATTTTTGAACTTTTTCAGGTTATATTGATATGAAATACACAATTTTTGACAATTTTAGGTTAGGTATGTGTTTTTACGGAAAATTGGTATTTTTGGTAAAAAATTATTAGATTTCAAAGATAAAAGATTTTCGAATAACCTTTTTTTCGGTTCTGTTAGCCTCTTTTTTACCGGAAATTTGTATTTTCAAACAAAATTTGTTAGATTTCAACGATTCACATTTGTCGAAACAATTTTAGGTTATGTTGGAGTTTGAGACCAGAAATTTGTATTTTCAAACAACATTAGTATTTGAATATGAAATTATTAAAATTTGAAGAATTAAAAAAAAATTTCAACAGCTTTAGGTTATGTTGTTTCACTCAAAATTGATATTTAAAAAAAAAATTAAGATTTTTTAAAAATAATAACTTTAGTAGAAAATTATTGTCCTATCAAATGGAATGAAATTTTTTTGAAAAATTGTTGGTTATGCTGAATTTTCAATTTTGGACTTGGCTAAAATTATATTAAAGCTTTTAATTAAAAATTGCTTATTTTCAACAAAAATAATTTAATTCCAATGAAAATTACAATTTTTAATAATTTTTTCTTTCATTTAAAAAAAATCATTACCTTTAGAGTCATTTCAGAAATTTTGCAATTTCAGGTTATATCAGCGTTTTATATCCAAAATCGATATTTCAGGTTATGTCAACATTTTTGGCGGGAAATCGGTGATTTTTAAAAAAGACATGAGATTTCAAGGAAGACTTTCTATTCTAAACAATTTTGATGTTTTTCATGGAAAATTGGTATTTTTGTTTAAAAAATAATAGCATTTTTGAAAATAATTACATTAAAAAAAATGCATAAAAATCGACTAGTAAAGGACGTTAAATAAAATTAATTTTTGAAATTGAAAACTTTGAAAAAAAAATTTGAAGTGCAGTAAAATTTCTGTTTTTAATTCAAATTTTCAACAAAGGAAAAGAGAATTTTCAACAAAATAGTTAAATCTTCAAACAAGCCTGATCAATTTTTGATTGAAAAAATAAATTCTCAACAAAAAGTGTAATAGTTGATATTTCCACCAAATAATATTTCAATTCTTAATAAAAAAAAAAATCGAAAAGAAACTGTAAAATTGAACAAAAAATAATTAATAAATATTTTCAACATAAAGATATGCATTTTCTATCAAAATAATTAAATTTTTGAAACGAAAAAAACAATCTTTGGATAAAATTAATGAATTTTCAACTAAAAATGATAAATTTTATAAAAAAAATGGAATAGCTACATTTTCAGTAAAAAAAAGAATCCTCAATAAAAAAAAGAATTTTCAATAAAATTGGTTAGATTTTTAACAAAGAAATTTTAACTAAAATGAGGCATCCAGAATAAAAATAAATAAATTTAAAACAAAATAGTTAAATTTTCAACAAAAAAATGAATTTTCTAGCAAAAATGTAAAATTTCTATTAAAAAATTTCGACAAAAAATTTAGTTGAATTCTGAGTTAAACAAATTTATTTTCAATAAAAAGAAAACTAAAATTCGACCAAAGAAATGAATTTTCAATCAAAAAGGATAATTTTCTACAAAAAAAAATAATTTACCACAAAATAAAAATTTTCAAAAGAATACAGAAATTTCTAAACAAATTGTTGAATTTTAAGCTAAATAAGATAGATGTTCAACCAAACATGAAATAGTAAAATTTTCAGTTGAAAAATTTATTTTTAATAACAAAATAATTTTCAAGCCAAATGAATGAATTGGTGCAAAATTGTATATAAAAAAAAAAATTAATTGTTTTTTTATTGAAAATTAGTTTTTTTATTGGAAATAGATTTTTTAACAAAAAATTAAATAAATTGTTCATCTAAAATTCATTTGTCTTCTTGAAAATTGAACTATTTCGCTGAAATTGTATTTTATTTTTTTCAAAAATTGAAAATTGGTTTAAAAGTTAAAATATTGGATTGGAAATTCATGCATTTTGTTGAAAAATATTCTTATTTGGTAGAAACATTTTTTTTTATTAAAAATAATTTTTTTAACTGAAAATTTAGCTATTTCATTTCTTGTCGAAATTTTCTCTTTATAGACATTTGATATTTTTGATTGAAAATGCCATTGTTAGGTTAAAATTTAACTATTTCATTAAAAATTTATTTTAATTGATTAACAAATTATTTTTCCAACTTAAAATTAACTAATCTATTTTTTTTTCAAGATTTAATTTTTTTTTTAGGTAGAAAATTATTCTTTTTGGTTGAAATTTCATTTCTTTGGTTGAAAATTAGTTTCTTTTTTATTGAAAATGAATTTTTAAAAATAAATATTCAACTATTTAATTTTTCGTCGAAATTTTTTTATCTATTCCGTTAGAAATTTATTTTATTTGTTTAAAAACTATCTATTTTTTGCAAATTTGGCTTTTTTGATAGCAATTTGACATTTTTCGTTGAAAATTGAACTATTTCGTTGAAAATGTATTCTATTTGTTTAACAACTTATTTTTCTAACTTAAAATCAAATAATCTATTTTCTGCTGAAAATTTATTTTTTCTAGTTGAAAATTCATCTATTTTTCGCAAATTTGGATTTTTTTCGTAGCAATTTGATATTTTTTTTCGAAAATTTAATTATTTCGTTAAAAATTTATTTTATTTGTTTATCGACATATTTTTCTAACTTAAAATTAACCAATCTATTTTTTTGAAAATTTATCTTTTTTAGTTGAATATTCATAAATTTTGTTGAAAATTTGTTTGTTTTATTTTGTAGCATTTTTTTTTTGTTTCAAAATTCATATTTTTTTTTCAAATATTATTTTTTGGTAGAAATTTTACCTATTTATTGGAAATGATTTTTTTCAAATAAAAATTTGACTATTCAATTTTTCGTCGAAATTTTTTTTTTTATTATTCCGTGAAAAATTTATTTTATTTTATTGAACACAATTCATTTTATTTTATTCAACACTTATTTTTCTTACTTGATATTAAACTATTCAATTTTTTGTTGAAAATTTATCTTTTTTAGTGGAAAATTCATCTATTTTTTTCAAATTTGCCTTTTTTTTGTAGCAATTTTACATTTTTTGTTGAAAACTTAACTATTGTGTAAAAATTTATTTTATTTGTTTAACAACTTATTTTTCTAACTTAAAA
Organism: Andricus quercusramuli; assembly: GCA_932178445.1. NCBI lineage: Eukaryota > Metazoa > Arthropoda > Insecta > Hymenoptera > Cynipidae > Andricus > Andricus quercusramuli. Next base: position 7,189 of record CAKNXH010048037.1, read on the forward strand.
TCAAATAATCTATTTTCTGCTGAAAATTTATCTTTTATAGTCAAAAATTCATCTATTTTGTTGAAATTTTTTTTTTGCTAGCAATATTACCTTTTTTGTTGAAAATTGATCTTTTTCGGTTGAAAATTCATCTGTTTTGTTGAAAATTTGTATTTTTTTAGCAATATAACCTTTTTGGTTGAAAATTCATATATTTTTAAAAAAATTATTTTTTTGTTGGCAGGAAATTATTCTTTTCGTTTGAAAATTTATTTCATTAGTTAGAAATTACTTCCCTTTTTATTGGAAATTATTTTTTTTCAAATAAAAATTTGACTATTCAATTTTTAGTCAAAAAATTTTTTTTTTACTATTTCTACTATTTTTACTATTTCTATTTTAATATTTCTTAACTAATCTTTTTTTTTGCTGAAAATTTATCTTTTTTAGTTGAAAATTCATCTATTTTGTTGAAATTTTTTTTGTAGCAATATAAACTTTTTGGTTGAAAGTTCATTTAATTGTTTGAAAATTAGTTTCTTTTTTATTGAAAATGAACTTTTTCAAATAAAGATTTAACTATTCAATTTTTCGTCAAAAGTCTTTTTAACGATTTTGTTAAAAATTTATTTTATTTGTTTAAAAACTTACTTTTCTTACTTGAAATCAAACTATTCTATTTTTCGTTGAAAATTTATCTTTTCTAGTTGAAAATTTATCTATTTTTTGCAAATTTGGGTTTTTTTGGTAGCGATTTGACATTTTCGGTTCAAAATTTAACTATTTCAAAAAAAATTAATTTTATTTGTTTAACAACTTATTTTTCTAAATTAAAATCAAATAATATATTTTCTGCTGAAAATTGATCTTTTCTAGTTGAAAATTCATCTATTTTGTTTAATTTTTTTCTGTAGCAATATAACCTTTTTGGTTGAAAATTTATTTTATTTGTTTAATAACTTATTTTTCTAACTTAAAATTACTGGATCTATTTTTTGTTTAAAATTTATCTTTTTTAGTTGAAATTTCATCTGTTTTGTTGAAAACTGTTTTTTTAGCAATATAAACTTTTTGGTTGAAAATTCATATATTCAAAAAAAAATTATTTTTTTGTTGGTAGAAAATTATTTTTTTAAATTGAAAATTCATCTGTTGGTTGAAAATTAGTTTCCTTTTTATTGGAAATGATTTTTTTCAAATAATAATTTGACTATTCAATTTTTCGTCCAAAATTTTTTTTTTACTATTTCGTGAAAAATTTATTTTATTTTATGACACACTTATTTTTTTTACTTTATATCAAACTTTTTCATTTTTTGTTGAAAATTTATCTTTTTTAGTTGAAAGTTCATCTATTTTTTGCAAATTTGGCTTTTTTGGTAGCAATTTGTCCTTTTTGGTTGAAAATTTAACTATTTCGTTAAAAATTCATTTTATTTGTTTATTAAGTTATTTTCCTAACTTAAAATTAACTAATCTATTTTTTGCAAAAATTTATCTTTTTTAGTTGAAAATTCATCTATTTTGTTGAATTTTTTTTTGTTGCAATATAACCGTTTTGGTTGAAATTTCATTTAATTGTTTGAAAATTAGTTCCTTTTTTATTGAAAATGAATTTTTTTAAATAAAAATTTAACCATTCTATTTTTTGTTGAAAATTCATCTTTTTTATTTTGAAATTCATCTATTGTGTTGATTTTTTTTTCAGCAATATAACCTTATTGGTTGAAAACTTATTTTATTTGTTTAACAACTTATTTCTCTGCCCTTAAATTACTTAATCCATTTTTAGTTGAAAATATATTTTTTTAAATTGAAAATTCATCTGTTGGTTGAAAATTATTTTCCTTCTTATTGGAAATGATTTTTTTCAAATAATAATTTGACTATTCAATTTCTCGTCAAAATTTTTTTTTTACTTTTCCGTGAAAAATTTATTTTACTTTATGATACACTTATTTTTCTTACTTTATATCAAACGTTTTCATTTTTTGTTGTAAATTTATCTCTTTCAGTTGAAAATTCATCTATTTTTTGTAAATTTGGCTTTTTTTGGTAGCGATTTGTCCTTTTCGATACAAAATTCAACTATTTCATTGAAAATTAATTTCATTTGTTCAACAACTTATTTTTCTAACTTAAAATTAACTAATCTAATTTGTGTTGAAAATTTATATTTTTTAGTTGAAAATACATCTATTTTATTCAATTTTTTTTGTAGCAATATGACCTTTTTGGTTGAAATTTCATTCAATTGTTTGAAAATTAGTTTCCTTTTTATTGAAAATGAATTTTTTCAAAAAAAAAAATTAATCATTCAATTTTTCGTCAAAAGTCTTCTTAGCGATTCTGTTAAAAATTTATTTTATTTGGTTAAAAGTTCAATTCTCTTACTTGGAATGAAACTATTCTATTTTCTGTTATGAATTCATATTTTTTAGTTGAAAATTCATCTATTTTTTGCAAATTTGGATTTTTTTCGTAGCAATTTGATATTTTTTGTTGAAATTTTTTTTTTTATTATTCCGTGAAAAATTTATTTTATTTTATTCAACACTTGTTTTTCTTACTTGATATTAAACTATTCAATTTTTTGTTGAAAATTTATCTTTTTTAGTTGAAAATTCATCTATTTTTTCAAATTTGGCTTTTTTTTGGTAGCAATTTGACATTTTTGGTTAAAAATTTAACTACTTCGTTGAAAATTTATTTTATTTGTTTAACAACTTATTTTTCTAACTTAAAATCAAATAATCCATTTTCTGCTGAAAATTTATTTTTTCTAGTTAAAAATTCATTTATTTTGTTGAAATTTTTATTTTATTTTTTTGCTGGCAATATAACCTTTTTTGTTGAAAAATTATTTTATTTGTTTACCAACTTATTTTTCTAACTTGAAATTATATAATCTATTTTTTGTTGAAAATTGATCTTTTTTAGTTGAAAATTCATCTGTTTTGTTAAGAATTTGTATTTTTTTTAGAAATATAACCTTTTTGGTTGAAAATTCATATATTTTTAAAAAAATTATTTTTTTATCGGCAGAAAATTATTCTTTTCGTTTCAAAATTCATTTCATCGGTTAGAAATTACTTCCCTTTTTATTGGAAATTATTTTTTTTTTCAAATAAAAATTTGACTATTCAATTTTTCGTCGAAAGGCCTTTCAAAAATTTTGGTTGAAAATTTAACTATTTTGTTAAAATTTTATTTCTTTAACAACTCATTTTTCTAAATTAAAATCAAATAATCTATTTTATGCTGAAAATTTATCTTTTCTAGTTGAAAATTCATCTGTTTTGTTAAAAAACATTCTTATTTGGTAAAAACATTTTTTTTATTGAAAATTAATTTTTTTAACTGAAAATTTAACTATTTCACTTCTTGTAGAAATTTTTTCTTTATAGAAATTTGATATTTTTTATTGGAAATTCATCTTTTTGGTTGAAAATTCAACTGTTTTGTTAACAATTTATTTTATTTGTTTAACAACTTGTTTTTCGAACTTAACATTAACTAATCTATTTTTTGCTGAGAAATTATCATTTTTAGTTGAAAATTCATCTATTTTGTTGAAATTTTTTTTTGTTAGCAATGTAACCTTTTTGATTGAAAATTTATGATTTTTTAAATTATTCTTCTCAGGTAGAAAATTATTCTTTTCAGTTGAAATTTCCTTTCTTTTGTTGAAAATTAGTTTCTTTTTTATTGAAAATTAATTTTTAGTTAAAAATTCATCTATTTTGATGAAAATTTGTTTTTTTTTAGTTAGCATTTTTTTTTTTTTTTTGAAAACTCATATATTTTTGAAAAAATCATTCTTTTTTGGTAGAAAATTATTCTTTTTGGTTGGAATTTAATTTCTTCGGTTTAAAATTAGTTTCTTTTTTTATTAAAAATGAATTTTTTCGAATAAAGATTCAACTATTTAATTTTTCGTCGAAACTTTTTTTATCTGTTCCGTTGAAAATTTATTTTATTTGTTTTAAAAACATACTTCTCTTACTTGAAATAAAAATAATGTATTTTTCGTTCAAAATTTATCTTTTTTAGTTGACAGTTCATCTCTTTTTTGCAAATTTGGCTTTTTTTTTGTAGCAATTTGATCTGTTTGGTTGAAAATTTAACCATTTTTTAGAAAATTTATTTTATTTGTTTAACAACTTATTTTTCTAACTTAAAATCAAATCATATATTTTCTGCTAAACATTTATCTTTTCCAGTTGAAAATTCATCTATTTTGTTGAAATTTATTTTTTTTTGCTAGCAATATAACCTTTTTGGTTGAAAAATTATTTTATTTGTTTAACAACTTATTTTTTAAACTTAAAATTACTTAATCTATTTTTTGTTGAAAATTGATCTTTTTTAGTTGAAAATTCATCAATTTTTTGCAAATTTGGGGTTTTTTTGGTAGCAATTTCACATTTTTCGTTGAAAACTTAACTATTATGTTAAAATGTTATTTGTTTAACAGCATATTTTTATAACTTAAAATTAACAAATCTATCTTCTTTTCTGAAAATTTATCTTTTCCAGTTGAAAATTCATCTATCTTGATGAAAATTTGTTGTTTTTTTTTGTTAGCAATTTTTTCTTGTTGAAAATTCATATATTTTTTAAAAAAATATTTTTTATTTGTAGAAAATTTACCTATTTGTTGAGAATGATTTTTTAAAAATTCAAGATGCATAATTTTAATTAAAAGTTTATTTCTTTGGTTAAAATTTCAACAATTTTAGTTGAAAAATGTGCTGGAAAAAAATTTTGGAAAATATACCGAGTAATATAATTATAAAAATTTCTTTTTAAAAAATTTTGGTAAATCTATAGTTAAATAAATTTTCAATTAGAGACTTACCGAGAGCACTTGCCAAAAGGCAAAACAGCACAAGAGACGAGAAATGATTCATTTTGGTTATTAGAAATGATTTTTTTCAAATAAAAATTTGACTATTCAATTTTTCGTCGACATTTTTTTTTACTATTTCGTGAAAATTTATTTTGATTTATTAAACACTTGTTTTTCTTACTTGATATCAAAATATTCCATTTTTTGTTGAAAATTCATTTTTTTAGTTGAAAATTCATCTATTTTTTGCAAATTTGGCTTTTTTTGGTAGCAATTTGTCCTTTTTGATTCAAAATTTAACTATTTCGTTAAAAATTCATCTATTTTGTTGAATTTTTTTTTGTATCAATATGACCTATTTGGTTGAAAT
>CAKNXH010048041.1:0-17409 GCA_932178445.1 Andricus quercusramuli
CTTCATTTCTCCATGGTAAAAATAATAAAATTTGTTCTCTGTAATAATTTTCTGGATCTTGAATTAATTTATACCTCCTATATCTAAGAATTTTTCCCCCCTTTTTTTAATACAATCTTCTTCTCCGAAATCATCATCGCTATTTTCTTTCTCATGATTTTTAGTTTTATTCAAATCTGTCCCAAAATCAGCTAGGCATATGGTTTCGAAAATGATTTCTCGATTAGTATATTTTTCAAATATATTACAATAGTAGACATCAGTAGAATCGTCTTTCAATTTATCTAAGTCTTTTTTTCTTTTCAACATCCTCACTCTTTGTTTAATAGAAACAGTGTTTATATAAATTTCGGTTCTACTAAATTTGCTTAAAGGTCATGACGAATTATGATACGCAGCTTCTTGACCAGATAAAATGTTACTATTGATCAAAATATTTGCAATTTTTCTCAATTTTTGTTTTAAATCTATGTTACCATTTTCAATATCGGTGGCTGCTTCGCGTAATAATTTGGAAAGACCTGCTTCAATTTTTGTTACATAATTTATCATATATGATGCACACGAAAATGGATCTAGTACAAATTGTATATCCATATTTGATTCCATTAAATTTAAAAGAGTTAAATTGTATGCATTAATTGCAACGTCTTGGCTTCTTCTCCTCAAAAAAATTTTAGTCCTATTTAATGAATGTCTTATAGCATCAATATAGTCTTTTTCAGAAATATTTAAAATAACTAAAATGTCTTCAAAAGATATATATGTTGTTTCGTCAAAATATATTTTCATTGAATTTTTCATTTCTTTAAAAATTTTTTTTTTTCTTTAAATCTGTTTTTTCAGTATCTGTTAATGGATCAAGAATAGCTGTTTCCTTTATGACGAACATGGGAAAGTGAAATCTACATTTTTGTTTATTTTTTAAGCCTTGTAACATGTAGGTTTGTGAGTGCACTGTAAAAAAAAAGTATCATATCAAGGCCAGTTTTCGGTACTGAAACAGTCCTCCAAAAATATAGTCTCGGGTGGCTCCATTCTAATGCCACTTTATTTTGATGCCACTAAACGACGTTTTAGTACTACTTTTTTGGATCAAAACAGGACTGAAGTGAGATCAAATTTCAATGACGTTACGTAGCACACGGAAACGTCAAACGTCAGTGACGTTAGGTAGTACATGAAAACGTCAAACGTCCGTGAACTGTCACTGTACTTCGTTCGTGTTGTTTCAATGGTTATATGGCTTTATGGCAAAAAGCTTTGATTCAGAAAAATTGTACGGTTGAAGCTGGCCAGTTCGTTCACACTAAGCATTTTTTGAAGGAAGACTCTCCAGGAGAAAATCCTGAAAGGACACGATGGCGCTATTTTGAGAAAGGTAAGTGATTTGTATATTTACTGTAACACTGAAATCAAAATAAAAAAATAAAACAATAGTAAATTAATTCTTTTTCAATAAACTGTATTTATTAGGTATTTTCACTTAGTACTCGTGTAAAAAAGTAACATTAATTTATGATTTTGGTTGCATGAATTGTTAGAGAAGAAAAATTGAGGTTAGTATCATACATTTTCTAGCCTTCTAATTTAATCCTGAAATTAACGTCACTTTTTCTGTATCCTACTCAAATAAGACATTGACTTAATTTACTTGGCACATATTTTCTATTCCGAAAATTACTAAAATTATGAATAAATTGTGTTTGCTGTTGCACGTGCTGACGGGAAAACAAACCGAATTTTTGTTTAAATGAGTAGTAAGTGAAAATACCTAATAATACAGTTTATTGAATAAAAAAAAATTACTTTAGTTTTATTTGTAACTTTTCACTCCGATTTTACAGTAAATATATAATTATTTAACTTTAACAAAATAGTGCCATCGGATGCTTTTAGGATTTTCTCGAGGAGAATGCCTTCCTTTAAAACATAATTACTGTAAACGAACTGCCCAGCTTTCACGGTAAAATTTTTCAGAATTAAAGCTTTTTGCCATAAAGATTTAATAGCTGGGTCTTTCAAGACGTTGGAAAAATTAATTTTTTTCATATTCGGGATCTTTGGGTTCTCCGAATTCACTTTTATAACTCGATTTGCACCTCGGAACGATACACATCGCCATTATTAATTCGATAAACATAAAAACACTATAGTGGAAAACTCCACCAGGCCATTTTCACAATCATTGTTTAATGTACATATTACATTACAGGTCAAATTTGGTCAAAAATTAAAAAAGAGGAACTGCGTTGATTGCAAATCCGCACTATTTTATTCTGCAAGCGACGAAAGTGTAGGTCAAATCCAAACTAATCATCCAGTGGCAAAATTAATCACGTTAGATCGAAATTACAATCTCCAGTGCCCGAATTTTGAACTCTTTGATTTTATAAAATCAATCGAAAACTCATTTTCTCTGCATTGCAAGCAAAGTCGTGTTTTTTACTTAGTCTTGAATGATTTGTTTAAACTCAAGTTTTACTTTTCTTGTGCAGAACACGGGAAAGAATTTTTGGTCTACACTTTTCACTTATATTTGCAGAATAGAATGCGACATTTTTCTAAAATTTCTTTAGCTGATTCCAAAAAAGGCTAATATGCAGAAAAAGAAATTAGCGATATTAGCTGAAACCTAATTCTAATTCGTAATTTATTAAAGACTTCGAAAAATAACTTTCGATTAACTTGAGTGTTGCTAAAGATGAAAATATTCGTTAACGGTCTTCCTTCAAGAGTGGCTATAGAAATTAGAGGTGTGCGGTCGTTTATTCGAATTTGTGATACAAATTTAGACACGCCTGGAATGTTGGATTCTTTGAAATAGAAAAATTTTTCAATGTACATCAAACAGGTTTGACTTCCTTAAGCTATTAAAATTTCTAAATCAAACTAACTCCTTTTTTTCTAAAAAAAATGACTCCAAAACTCAAGTCTAATATTTGAAATTCGACTTATTCGACCAAGTCGAATTTCGAAGATTCCTCTTGAATTTTGAATTCATTTTTTACAATAAAAAAGTTATTTTCATTTAAAAAATTGTAATAATTGAAGGAAGTCAAGGCGGTTCGACGTACAGTTAAATTTGTCTCTATTTCGAAAAAACCAATATTCTAAGCGTTCTTGAATTTGTATTAAAAATTCGAATAAACGACTGCACGGCTCTAATAAAAATGCTAAGATATTTTAGCTTGGTTAGAAAGTCTATTTGATTTTAAAAATTTGACATTTAAGATTTTGTTATTTGTAATAGAAAATATTTTATAATCGTTTTGTGACATTTTTACTGTTTTTTCGAAAAATGTCGGATTTAATTGATCACATATTTTATAATGTATCATATTTCTTGTTTGTAATATAAAGATATAATAATTATATCATATGGGTTATTCTCCACGCAGAGGGCACTATCGAAAAAACTAAATTGAAAAAAAACAACATTTTTTCAGACCTTTGAAAAGCCATCCGGGTATCTCCAATTTCAGTCCTTAAATCTACTTTCACGAGGAAGATGTGATTTGAACACCTAGACCACTAGGATTAACCATTCAAACAGTAAGACCTTTGAAAAGCCATCCAGGTATCTCCCATTTCAGTCCTTAACCCTACTTCCCCGAGGAAGATGTGATTTGAACACCTAGACTACTAGGGTTACCCATTCAAGCAGTAAGACCTTTGAAAAGCCATCCGGGTATCTCCAATTTCAGTCCTTAACCCTACTTCCCCGAGGAAGATGTGATTTGAACACCTAGACTACCAGGATTAACCATTCAAACAGTAAGACCTTTGGAAGAACATCCACCTCATTACTTTTCAATCATAGCAATATGAATTTTTCAATACTGAATAATAACTCAAAATGACGTTATAAATTTTTGTAACTTTTACCATTCAAAAATTAATTCTATGCATCACTTTCAATTCAACCTTTATCTTATATTTATATAAATAAATATTTATTATATTTATTAGTATTTAATAATTAGATATTTATTCACCAGTTTCCTCTTTTTTAAATAATGCTACCTTTCTCCCCCTTTCTATTTCCTCTATCACATTTCAAATGTAGAAGAAAATTTAAACAATGAAGAATTCTCATAAGCATGAAGTTGAAAGCAATTAAAACAATACTCCGTGTGCATCATTTTAGTTCTTTAGTACGTAGCATTCTGCAACCTGAAGTTAGCAAAGTAAAATAGTACGAACGATGGCATCAAAACAAAACGATTTGGTATTATAGCAGGGCGCTAAAAAAGTGATGCTCAATTCAAATGGAACCATAGTTTTTACAGTGTGTGTCGTTGTAAAGCGATTAATGGATTTTTTGCATCGTATTGACATGTTATATGTTTATCGATAAACTTTATACCTTCGTTACGTGAATCATTATTGTTTGCGTCAAAAATAGGTGCATTATTACAATATTCAAAATTATGTGTATGGACTGACCCTCTAGCTTGAAACGCTCTTCTTTCAACAGAATCATTTACAAAATGCTCACCGAGAGGTCCATTTTCGTTTTGTATTTCAGTAAATTTATTTTCAATATAGCGTACACAAGTCACAGGATCATCACGAACTAATTTCGTTTTTGTATCCAAATCAAGAAGTAATGCCTCATATTATCACGAATGTTTTTACCAAAATTCAGTTTATATAACATTTTGAGTAGTTCTGGAGACTCTTTTTCATTGGCAGAAAAGGTAATAAAAAATGTTGGGATTCCTCGAAAATATAGTAAAGAAAATATTCTCTTTTTTTATTTTCCCAATAAGCAGGCGTTCCTCTAACTTGTTTCAGAAATCTGAAACCGTCATCATGTTTTATAATTTCATTGAGGAATTTTACATCTTTAGCTTCTTTCGCACTTATTAAATTTTGTGTCTTGTGTTTTCTTAAACAGATACTAAGATTTGAAATAACAGAAAGTTCAATTTTTTCATCGGCAATGTATAAAATATTTGTCGGAATGCAAGCTCTTCTATCTGTACGTCGGCATAATGATTTAACGCGTTCGGAATATGACAATTTTCCTTGGAGATCCATACGAAAACCACCATAAATTGAAGGTTGGGAAAGTTCATCGATATTTTTCATAACATGCCATGGAAGAGGAGATTCTCCTTGTCCCGGTGCTATCTCAATTATTTGATTATTAATAATTTTATTTCTGTCAACAATTAAGATTTCGTCATTATGCTCAAAATTATCATCAATTCCATCATTTTCAATATTATAATTGCTTTTTTCAATTTTAGAAATATTCATTTCATCGTTTGGATCGATAATGAAATTTACTTCATTTTCATAAGATTTATCATAACGCTTAAAAAATCTTCATCAATTATTATACCATTTTCTATATATAAAGGTGTCTTTTTCAAATATTGGAGAGCTTCCCAAATCTTTGATGGCCTAATAGTTTCAAACATATAATGCGATGTATGGTCTAAGTGTCTTTTAAGTAAGATTTGAATAGTCGATAATTGATCGAATCTTCGAGGAAGAATATTGATCATTTCATTAATTTCGACTTTTATATTAACAACACTTCCTTTTAAAGACAGTTGTGAATTTAATGAATGAGGTAATAAAGGTATTATTTGTAGAAAAGCTAGAATTGGTGAAACTAGATGCTGTTCGGCTCGTGACAAATTTTTTAAAACTTCTGGGATGTCATGAAATTTAAGATTTGAATTTGCCGCCATTTTTGGTGCTTCACCTTTCATAATATATTTTTTACATGTTTTACATACAAATTTTGAATCATCATTGATAAATAATATCATGAATTGATCAATATTAATGCTTTTTTCAAATAAAATAATTTTAATATTTTCTTCAATCCAATTAACAACAGATTTGGGAAAAAATAAATTATCACAACAAACGCATGGCATGTCAGGGCCGATTTTTCTATTAATTATAAATTCATATATCAATTTATTGTTCTCATATTCATAATCGTCTGTCGATAAATTTCTTCTAATATTTATTGCATAATATTCTCGGAAATTAAGAAGTTCATTCAGTCTTTGTTCTCTTCTGCTTATCTTTTCTCTTTCTTTTATTGTTTTACAATTATATAGTTGATTAATTTCCTTATATAATTTATTCTTCATTTTTTCATTCTTTGAAAATGATTGATCTTTCCTTAAACTTTTATTCCTTTCCCTATTTTCCATCTTTTCTTTGTCTTTGTACTCCTTGTCTGATTCAAAAATTTTATTTCCTTCCCTATTTTCAATATTCTCTCTTTCTTTGTACTCTTCATCTAATCGTAAAATTTTATTTCGTTCCCTATTTTCCATTCTTTCACTCTCTTTGTACTCCTCGTCTAACCTTAAAATCTCTTTTCGCTCCCTATTTTTAATGTACTCTCTATCTTTGTACTCTTCATCTAACCTTAAAATTTTATTTCCTTCTTTGTTTTCTATTTTCTCTTCCTTTTTGTACTCCTCGTCTAACCTTAAAATCTCTTTTCATTCCTTATTTTTAATGTACTCTCTATCTTTGTACTCTTCATCTAACCTTAAAATTTTCTTTCTTTCTTTGTTTTCTATTTTCTCTTTCTTTTTGTACTCCTCGTCTAACCTTAAAATTTATTTTCGTTCATTATTTCTAATGTACTCTCTATCTTTGTACTCTTCATCTAACCTCAAAATTTTCTTTCTTTCTTTGTTTTCTATTTTCTCTTTCTTTTTGTACTCCTCGTCTAACCTTAAAATCTCTTTCCGTTCATTATTTTTAATGTACTCTCTATCTCTGTACTCTTCATCTAACCTTAAAATTTTATTTCTTTTCCTGTTCTCCATTTTCTGTATATCTTTGTACTGTTTATCTAACCTTAAAATTTTATTTCTTTTCTTGTTTTCTATTTCCTCTTTCTCTTTGTACTCCCCGTCTAACCTTAAAATCTCTTTTCGTTCCCTATTTTTAATGTACTCTCTATCTTTGAACTGTTCATCTAACCTTAAAAATTTCTTTCTTTCTTTGTTTGTTTTCTATTCTCTCTTTCTCTTTGTACTCCTCGTCTAATCTTAAAATCTCGTTTCGTTCCCTATTTTTAATGTACTCTCTATCTTTGTACTCTTCATCTAATCTTAAAGTTTTATTACGTCTTTTATTTTTAATTTTTTCTTATATTCTTCATCTGACCTTAATTTCTTCTTATAAGATAAATTATTTTCTAACTCTAAAAAATATAGTTCATTTTTTTGTCTCTTTGTTTTTTCTTTCTATCTCTATTCTTTTCTGTATTAGTTTTAGCTGAAGCGTTTAAGGAAAGATCAGTATTTTCAATATTTTGTTTTTCTGATCTTTTTTTTTCATTAATTTTGATCAACGTTTTCGACGTATGTCATTACTAATTTTTTTTATATTACCCATTGTTAATCTAGTAGTGAAATATTGAAAATCTTGTCTGTGATTTTTCCTATATTTTATTTTTCTTTCCCTTTGTTTTGTGTTGTTTGTTATGAGGAATTTTTCGTAACCTGCTAATTTTTCTTTGAACCAAACGTATATCATATATCTGAAATATTTATTTAAAGATATTTTTTAATAATTGGCTTTCTTCAAAGTTTTAGACTTTCTAAGGAATTAATATATTCAATATATAGGGTTACCAGATGGTCCGAGTCAAAAGAGCGGACACTACAATCCCCCCCCCCCCCCCCTATAAAAAATGAAGAAAATAAAAATTTTTTTCAACATTTGAAATAATAAAAAAATATAAATAAATGAAAAAAAAAGATTTTGAGAGAGCGTAACTTATTTGATGATTCTCAAACCATATTATACTCTACCTGGAGTTTGGATGGAATTCAAAACAAAATAAAAAATATATTCGTACATTTTCATTTCATTCATATAGGCTACATCCATACTGAAAAGATGAAAATATTTAAAACCTTATAGTTCATCGGTCTGCTCGAGAAAAAAACGAACATTTCCCATAAAAAGCGGACAAGCGAACACGGGACAAAAAAAAACGAACATGTCCGCTGAAAAGCGGACGTCTGGTAACCCTATTAATATATATTTAAAGTTTTTATCTCGGCATTTTGTGTCAATAAAGAACTTTTTGTTCTGATGATATTTTTTGATATTTTGGAAAAATAGTACAATATTTTACTATTTTATTATATAATGAGGAATATTGAATTATAAATACACACAACACGGAAAAAAGTGGATCGTTAGAAGAACTCTCGAAACCACTAGTTCTAACTATTTTAAATTGCACCGCAGCTTTTCGTCGTGAATTTTGTGAAAATTGCTATTTTTTGTTCAGGTATGTTAAACTGACTCTTTAAAAGAGCAAGATGAACAATTCGAAATAGTAGGTTGCACTGCATCACTTGGTAACCATCAATACTCAGCGAGAAGAAGTTACTATTTCGTGTAGTAAGCTTTCCTTCTGTGAAGAGTAACTTTGCCGATTTCGCATCGTAACGCGTTTATGTATATGTATATATGCACTGCACGCATTCTATATAAAACAAAAATGATGTACAATGTCGATCGATTTGAGGAGGAAAAAAATTACGTTATATATCATTACTGCACGTAATTTACGATTATTCTTACACAGTCGCACGCATAGAGTCTTACACATATGAGCGCACGCTCAAACGCTTTGAAAAATCGCCCCCGCTGGGGAAGCGAACCCTACCTGCCTACCTAAAACCTGTCCTAAAACCTAAATATAGCGCACGCCTTAGTCAAGTGAGCTACGTAACCGCTTAGATTTTTCTGACAAAGTCTCGATCAAACGGTTTCTCTGAGAAGAACGTGGCCAGCTAAGAAAATAAATGTCTACTTACAATTTTTTAAATTAATCTCTTACAGGTGATATCTAATAAATTGTAACGAGCTAGGGAAAATTATTTTGCTCAAAAGTATCAACTCACACAGTAAATATATTATTAGTAATTTATATGTATTAGTAGATAGGTAGGGGCAGTTCTACCACACTTTTTTCCGTACGCTTAGAACAGAGTCTGGATATTAAGACGGAGTCTAGATATGCAGGCTGCTAGGTGATGAGTCATCAGTGTTGAGGTATCCAATATCCCGGTATCCAATAGCCCGATAGCTCCTGCTCTCGCAGTCAGCCGCGTTGCTTTGGGCTAACTCCCCAATGCAACGAATTATGCGGTTACGACACAAGTATCGCGCAGTGCCACCCACAAAATTGGCCTCTCTCGGATAGAGGCCATGGTTCAGTTGGGAGTGGCAATAGGAACGAACCGAGGCGACGACCAGGCAATGACCCCGGACAAACGCGAGAACATCGCTTTAAATGGTCGGACCAACTCAGGAGGGACCTTCTTACCTGTTGGCAAAGAAGCTCACCGGCGCGGAGAGGATTCATGAAGAGGTTACATGACCGTTGGGGCAATATGCACCCGGAACATGCTCATAAAACGCCTCAGTATTTAAGAGATCAGGTATCCTTCTTGCGAAAAAACGGATATGAAGCTGTTTATCAACAGGAAGAGGAGCAACATCCTCCAGCGAACATTCCACCCGTTCCAGCAAGACCACCTTCGCAGATAGCCGATAATGTCAACATGAGAAGTAGGAGATCTATCCACCAAAAAGTCTTCCTCAGGATGGACAAATTAGCTGAAGCTAATACTGCTCTCCGCGACTTGCTCCCCGAAGATGTTAATCTCTGGAATCTGAACTGTGTAGTTTACGAGAAGGCGGTCTCCCTGCTTAGCGACGATAGAAGTAATGAAAATTCGGTACGTCTGAGTAAGACACGCGAGAGCATTGCACAGCTTCAGTTCAAAATTGGAACGGCGAGACGGCATGCATCAAATGTTCAGTGCGTGATTAGCTACATAACATCAAACAAAAAGTTCACTCCAAAAGTTAGGGCACTTGCTCGAAACATGAGGAAAGCAAATCACACGCTGAACAAGTGTAAACTGTCGACCATCAAGCAGCACTGGACGCAAAAAGTAAGATCTCTTTCAACAGCGAAACAGCGCTTTGAACGGCGAGTTAAGTGGATTCAGGAAAATTCCACCTTTTCTACTAATCCTTCCCGTCTGTTCAATAAAGCTTCATGTGTAGTTATAAAACCGCCTAGCCGAGAAGAGATTCAAGTCTTCTGGGAGCAAGTATATGGAGATACTTATCAGCTTAATGAAGACGCTTCTGACATATCACTCGTTCGTAACTTTTGCCAAAGGCAAAGGTCACAAGATCCAGAGGAAGAGTGTCCACTGAATACTGCTGAAGAAGTGAAGAAAGTTATCGCTAGAACTAAGAACTTTTCGACGCCAGGGCCAGATAAAATCAACAACTTTTGGTGGAAGAAGTTTCCTTGTACGCACCAACATCTAGCTCGTATATTTACTACTTTCTTAAACGGAGAACAACCCGTCCCGCAGTGACTAGTGGAAGGACGCACGGTATTGATCCCCAAGGCCGGAGATTTGTCATGTCCGAAGAACTACAGGCCCATAGCTTGTTTAAACACCAGCTACAAGCTATTCACTGGCATCCTCAAAGAGAGGATATTGACATCTATCGAGCCGGTATGGAGTGCAATAGTCCAACAACGTGGATGCAAGAGAGGGCTGGCAGGTTGCAGGGAGAACCTGTTAATAGACAGGTGTATTACCCAGGACTCAATCAGGTATCGACGCAATCTGTCCATGGCTTGGATTGATTACCGTAAGGCATTCGATAATACCAACCATGAGCTTCTTATCAAGCTCCTTGAGTGCATGGAGGTGCATCCAAAAATAGTGAGTTGCATAAAAGAGCTTATGCTCTTGTGGCGGACAAGATTTGTCATAACATCTGGCAAAAGACAAGTGACTACCTGCTTTGTCACATATAAGAGGGGGGTCTTTCAAGGAGACTCTCTAAGTCCGATACTTTTCTGTATCTCCCTCTTGCCTCTATCTATTGTGCTCCGAGGCAAAAGCTCTGGATACCTATGTGGCCCGCCGAACAGAAGAGAATATAAGGTTAACCACCTTTTATACATGGACGACCTTAAACTCTTTGCTTCCTCAAAAAGGACCTTAACATCCTTGTAGATGCGGTAAATAGGTATTCTAAAGCGATTGGCATGAGCTTCGAACTGGAGAAGTGTGCCTGCGTCCACCTACACCAAGGAAGACTAGAAACTACATCATCCAGTGACGATCAGGATGTTCAACTCATAGGCGGAAATACCATTCAACATCTTGGTATTGGAGAAACATATACATATCTTGGAATACCGCAAGCGGAAACCCGAAATGTGCATAACTTGAAAACGGCCCTTGGAAAAAGGTATCGCCAAATTCTCAGAAAAATTTGGGCTTCCGAATTATCTGGAAAGAATAAGATCCAGGCGACCAATATGCTGGCCGTTCCTATACTGCTCTACACGTTTGGTGCAGTAAAATGGAACATCGATGAGTTAAAACAACTTGATCGAAGCACACGCAAGATGATGACAATACAACGAAGTCTTCATCCTAGATCTTCCGTACCTCGAATATATCTCCCTCGCGATAAAGGGGGTAGAGGATTGCTAAGCTTAGAGTGTCTTCATCAAAGAACGGTTCTGGCTACAGCCTGCTCAGTTCTAAAAAGCACGGATTCCCTTATGCGACTCGTACATCAACAACCTCCCATTTAATTCCAGCGACATTACAAATGGCCTAGCATCACTAACACCTCTGGTGCTCAAAAGTCGTATACAGGAAGCAGAACTTACGCTCCTACTAAGAGAACATGCTGAGAAACCCCTCCATGGTAAGTTCTACGGCATCCGACGTAGAGAGGAGCTCTCGATGGGTCTGTCCAACATGTTTCTCAAGTCTGCTGGATTGAGATCGGAGACCGAGGGATTTCTTTTTGCCTGTCAAGACGGCGTCATAGACACCTTAGTTTACCGCGAGCGCATAATGAATGTACCTGTACGCGATACCAACTGCCGAGCATGCAAGCAAGAGCCCGAAACACTTGGACATGTTATCAGTGGATGCTCTAAATATGCACGCTGCGCGTACATAGAGACACACAATGCAGCTCTACAAGTGATATATTACCATCTTAGGCATTTCTATGGTGTTGATCTATTGCCCGTCTTGCCATACGCCCAGGGGGAACTCGAATCAATTGTGGAGAATGATCAGTGTAAGATCTACTGGAATTTCTCATTCTCCACCACTCAACGTATCAGTGCTACGAAGCCTGACATTGTCCTCCAAGATCTGAAGAACAAGATCATTTACGTGATTGAATTCTCGGCACCAGCAGATGGTAATATCACGGCAAAGGAGGGAGAAAAACGGGCGAAATATCAAGCACTTCTTTTCGATCTGAGTAGGCTGTACCAAGGCTACAAAGTCCATCTTATAATTCTCATAATCGGCTGCCTTGGAGGTATGAAAGCTTCATTTATTAGCCAACTCAACAAGATTCCGGCTTGCCAGCGTCACGCTCATTTCATCGCGAACCGGATGCAAAAGGCTGTTCTCCTGGGATCACTCCATCTGGTCCGTCAGCACTGTTCCTCTTGAATTCTGAAAAGATTGGTAGCTCTAAAAAAGTATTCAGAGGTGAAACCTTCATCTCCAACTGTCTTGTCTGCCGCGTAAGGTCATCCGCGGCTAGAGACCTGACTCCAAGGAACAGTGTTGCCCGATGTTATCACGCGTAAATTTCCCGCTCTTGCTTACCTTCTAGGACAGAAGGAGCAGAAGCGGATGACGTACACGTTCCAGTAGCTTTGGGATTGGTTTCTTTAAGGAATCATGATCGAAGCTTCGGGAGCCTACATCTTCTCAAACAAATTAATAATATAATTTATATAGTGTGTGCCTGTGTGAGTGAAGTTAAGAGTGCTAGAAGATGAGAAGATGAGTAGACGGTGGTGTTGCATTTCAACCCCCGTATATAATTGCTTGTTATTGTCAAGATAATTCTGAGAAAAATAGTCGGTGCCTTTGAAGTCGGGGTGCGTATGTGATATGATTATTTTTAGGGCGTAATTTTCTGTGAAATGTATTTTGCAAGTTTGAACAGGTCTCAGAAGAAGAGTGCACGTACATTCCTCATGCGCCATAGCATAATATTGAGCAATTGTGCTAGCCGAATCCATGTAAAAATAGATACTTTGCAAGTTTAAACAGGTTTCAGCACTGCATGTATATTCCTGATGCGTCATGGCATAATATTGCGCAATTATATGCCAGCCGAAATAAATATTTAATTAAAATCACCCTTTGACATTTACCGACATCATGCGTTAGGGGTATCAAATTTCATATAATGTTAAAGAGTTCCTGGTAAACAAAATTCCATTCTGATGACGTCATCTTATTTCCAGGAATCCTTATCTACAGCCACACCCTGTTTTGACAATATAAATTTGATTTATTGCCTCCTTCTAGATAAAACATTTTAATTTAAACAAAAATCCCCTCAGACTTTACCTACATCATGCGCCAGGGGGTCTTAAATTTCATATAATGTTAAACAATTCCTGGTGAATAAAATTCTATTCTGATGACAGCATCCTCGTTCCAGGAATCCTTATATACAGGCACATCCCGTTTTGGCAATATAAATTTTCAATTCTGAGAAATAGTCGGCGTCTTTGATATCTGGACTATATAAGCAGCCCATCCCTCAGTGTTGTCAATCAGTCATCAAGCAAATGCTTAAGAGTAAGAAGCATAAAAAGATGAAGTTTTCAAAATAATATTATTCTTCAAGAACATTGACGAATTGAAACGGTTAGTAACCGAGAACTCGAACGTTCGAAATTTTCTACCAGTGAAGAAGTTGCTACAAATCGAACAAAATAAGAGTATGAAGATTACAGATGTTAGAAGAGCTACTACGAAGTTTGGGATAAAAATTGTGGCCGATGTCGAAGACGATTTTACAATTTATTTACCACAGAGAATTTAAAAGCTTTTCGAGGAAGATACTGATCTGTTGCAACAGATGAAACGATCCAGTGTGGATGGCCAACTCTATATGATGTTATTTGGCGGAACGTGTAACAATATGAAGTTCATGAATAGTGCTGAAGTTTAAGATCTTCATCGCGATGTCACACATACCTTTAAACCAACTTATTTTCGTGAAAACGTATAATCTGAATGCCTCTTTCACGAAACAGATTATTATTGGTGCAGAACTAAAAAGTGACAAAAATTTAAGTCCAACAGTGGCGTTAATGTGCAGTCACCCACGTACTTGTATTTATATGTTACCTGCTGAGTGGAGAATGTTTCAGAAAAGTTTTAAAGTTATAGCCTTATACTTTGATGGACAATATGTAAAAATGAAAACTGAGAGAAGAATAGAGTTTGGAAATTTCCGGTTGCGTTTCACTATTCTGAATGATGACTTTCTGGTTACACTGGAACGAGTAGAAGAGGCAACTAGAACATATTATCCATTTTCAATGAGGAAAGCAACATTCAACGTTCTGAGGGAAGTTCTTCTCTGCGCGAATCAACATCTTCAACAATTACAAGTGACGCCACTCAACAGGGGCAAGAAGTCTATTGTTAAAAGTATGGCGAAAGTGATTTTTAAGGAGTTGAATCCACCTTATGTCGAAAGTGTTGCTGCCTACATAAAAGCTCATCATGAGAGTTTATTGAAGTATGTTTTGAGCAAGCAATGTTCAAGTTTCGATTCAGTGCAAGCTGATAAATTGCTCTTCGAATTAATAACTTTCAGTTTGAAAAATATAAGCTATGAAATTGATAATTATCAGGGTTCATCTTATACAAAAAAAAAACAATTGAACGCTATATGTGTTTGTGGAAAAGGAGGAAATCCTTATGAATTATAACATTATGAATATGCTGTATACTATTTGAT
The DNA here is from genome assembly GCA_932178445.1 of Andricus quercusramuli. Taxonomy (NCBI): domain Eukaryota; kingdom Metazoa; phylum Arthropoda; class Insecta; order Hymenoptera; family Cynipidae; genus Andricus; species Andricus quercusramuli. The sequence continues at coordinate 14,866 of CAKNXH010048041.1, forward strand.
TGCAATATATCTAAAATGTTTTTTTTTTTTTTGTTTGGAATGAATATTCGTTTTATATGAAAGGGAAATATAATCTGTTCAAAATACTTAGTCATATATTCAAAATATAATCCAATATACTTTTTGTCATGTCTGCAAGAGAAGAAAATCCTCTAGAATTTCATATGAATGTGTGACAATAAAAATTTAAAAAATAATGAAAATAATCTGACTCATCTTTGTATTCAATTTTATCTCATTCCATTATTGATAGGAAATAAGAGGAAGAAGAGTCACTAAGTTAAAAAAATGATATTACTCGCTATTTGCAAATCTCAATTTCGAAATGTCCACCTTTTCAAACATATGTATGTATAAGTACGAGTTTCGAAATTATTATGTGTATCACATAACACAGATATGAGATGTATAAGATAGGACTTGCTTGGAATATTGGGTACAAATTGATACCATATTCTTTCATAAGATTTTAAGAATTTGAGTAATAAAATTCTATCCCATTATACAATTGTTAGTTCATAGGCAGGTGAGACCTCCCTACAGTGGATAGCTTCCTACAGTGAACATCTGTAAATAAAAAAGCGAAATGCCTAAAGTAAACCTAATTTGTGTATTTGTTATGATTTAGGTTTATAAAAATGAATCACAAGACTGAATTTCATGTCATACTTAATTATTATAAAAGAAAAAAGTATAGAAACTATTTCTTTTTTGACATGATCAAGAAAACTTTGCTCTCAACTTTGGTAATTTTTTCCCAAGTATATACAATTTTTCGGGATGATTTTGTTGGATACTAAAATAGCAGAGGACAGAATCAGCTGATACTTCGAATATAGGTATAGTAGATACCTAGTTGCAGCGTAATGTAATTGAATGATTATCACAAATATAATGGATTTAATAGTGCAATTATCTCTGAATGGCAGATGACCGAAATCATTATTATTTAAATCATATTCTTAAATAACATATGTAGGTTATGTACAGATAGTATAGTGTGCAACAGCGTGTAGTGTTGAAAATTTTACCAGAAACATAACCTACAAATAGTGGGCTTTTATGCATTGGGTAATTTCAAATTTCCCCGCAAGTAGACATAACCTCACCATGCACAATTTCTATGTAGGTATTTTGTAGATACTTTTGTGATGACAGAAAGAGTGGGGGAAATCCGAACCTCACATGAAAAATGTATCGATTACAACTAATTATTGAATTTTAAAATAAAAAATTAATTATTAACCAAAAATGGAATAGTTGGATTTTCATAAAAAAGTTAATTTTCAATAAAAACTAATTTCATTACAAAGTAGTTAAATTTTCCACCAAAGAGATGAATTTTCAGCTGAAATTCTGAATCTGTAACGAAAAAGAATTCAAGAAAGCAATTCAACTTTCACCCCAAGAGATGAATTTTCAACATAAAAAATGATTTATCAAGAAAAATCTAAGAGTTGTTATTTCAAACAAGAAAAGATTTTTAATTAGAAAACTTTAAATTGAATCAAGATAAATGAAATTTACGTTTTCCGTGTTGAATCTTGAATTATCCTAAATCAAGTTAAATAAACCATTAAAACTTATGTGGAAGAAGGAGAAAGAATAGAGGGTGAGGAGGACGAGGAGGAGGTGGAGGAGGAGAGGAGGAGCAGGAGGAGCAGGAGGAGGAGCAGGAGGAGGATACGATAAATATTACGGTTAAGTCATGTATGTAGGTATTGAAAAATATTAGATTCAATGATTATATGCTCTAAGTCGTCTGTTAGGGAGTTTAAAAGCTCTCAAAACGTGGAGATTTGATGAAAACCGACCAAGTCAAATTTTACATAAAACCAATACCTTCTCATTAGAATGAGAATGTAAAAACTATGAAAACTGTAGGTAATGCCTTTTTCCTGCATACTAGATGTATCGCCACTCTCGGTGCTGCTCTCTACGCTGAGCTTGATAAATCTCCATCCTCATATAATATTTGACTTTTATATAAAAATCAATATTATTAAAATCTGCCTTTATATAACAAATGTAAATTATTATTTTCTTAGAATCAACATTTAATTGTGGTTCTAAGAAAATTCAGTCAAACAGATAAGGATTTCAGGTTAACAGAATCATGAACATACTGTTGATTCATCTATGTCAACTTTGTAAACGTAAACTTAGTTTTCATTTTAACCACAGTCATTGCCTCCTGTGATTGAGTTTTATAGTCCCATGGAAGTGTGTCAGTTGTATGATCCGCCAGGACAAACTCACTTTACATTTACCTCAAAATCATGAATTGACTTATCCCCATGAATTTAAGGCAATCCTGAAAATAAACCAACTTATATAAAAGAATTTAATTTCCAATAAAAACTAATTTTTTACAAAGTATTTCAATTTCCAACCAAAGAGATGAATTTATTATGCTAAAATTTCTGAATTTGTAACAAAAATGAATTTTTTAGGAAAGCAATTCAACTTTCATCCATAGAGATAAATTTTCAACATAAAAAAAATGATTTGTCAAGCAAAATCTAAGAGTTGCTATTTCAACCA
>CAKNXH010048046.1:421-21124 GCA_932178445.1 Andricus quercusramuli
ATATTATATATTATTTATTATATATTATGATAGATAATCATTACTAGCAATGCTACGATAAAGTATCAATACAGGAAGCATTCCTATTGGTCAGTTATTAAGGTTACTCAATTTTTGGAAACCAGAATGCATGTACACGTATAAAGTTTACACCTTGACGGAGTAGAATCAGTAGAATCAATTTTGTTAATAATTTATTTGATGTTGTTATTCTTGTTTGAGCGACATTCAAGGTTTCATTGTTAGTAAAATGGTTTTCGCCCAGTGCTCTTTCTCCTTGAGGGTCTCTCTCTGTTCTTTGAGTTTCAGGCTCTTTCCCTTTGGTGGGAGTGGGGAGTCGGGTGGTGGTGTGAAGCACCCCTGTTAAGACTTGTACCCCTTCTTTCTGGCTTTTCAGTATTCACCTAGGTGTAGACGAGTGTGGCCAGTGATCGGGTGGTTCAACGGTTCAAGGCCAGTCTTGCTTGTGGACGGTTCGGGCGGTTAAGTCCTTAAATTAAAGTTAACGTCACCTTCTGTGCATTGAGTGCTCGTTTAGTGATTTCCCGACTCGATCAACTTCTGGTGTTGTGGGGAGTGAGGGGTCGGACGACGTATCACCTCCGGTTGCGTCGGGATCGATCGTTCGGTGAACGATCGTGGTCGTAGCTTCCGGAGGCTACATCTGTTCCAATTTTCTGCAAAAACCCAAAACCTTTTTTGGGTTCAAAAGGAGTGCCTGCTGGGATCCGGCTTCCAGTAAAACTTTCCTTGAGGACTCTTAGTTTTTGGATTGAGTTCGACAACAGGTATTTGGAGGTGTTTTCATAATCATGGTGATACATGTTCTGGGGTCTTGTTCGTCGACTGTGACACGACTCAATGTGATCCTTTCGCTACCCCACGCCAGTCCGTCATTAAATAACTAACATTTTTTGGTATACCCATATCGTGATTATTTTTATTACGCGAAATTAATTTAAAACGTGGCAAGATTACGATATTCATGGCGACAAAGTTTTAATGTGGATTCCTATAGGATTTCTTGCGAGAAACACGAATCTGAAAGTTTAAGATCGTAAACGTGAGAAAATGAGTCTTAAAAAATTCACTGCGGGCTGGGTTTGAACCAACAACTCGCCTTTTTTAATAAAATCAAAAAATTTTAAAACCAGTGATTAATTTAATTTGAAACAGAATTCATCACGTCTTTAATTAGTTTCGCGGAATAAAAATAAGGTCTAGTATTGAGCTCCGGCAAATTTTGCCATATTTGAAGTTTCTAGTCCGGAAAATTTTTGTGTCAATAAGGAAATTTCTGTTTCGATAATATTTTTTGCTACTTTGGAAAAATAGTATAATATTTTTATATTTTATCATAAAATGAGGAATATTAAGTTATAAATACACATAAAGTATCATATAATCAAGAACATTACACACTAAAAGCACACTAAAGAATTGCTTATCCTGATTTGTATCAAAAATAATATTTCTGCAACAAACATTACTATTTTGCAATAAGGTTAATCTTATCTTGTAGCTCAATAAATCTGCTTATGTAAAAAATATATTTAAGTAGTTAAAAATAAAATAAGTAAGACGAAGATTGTTTAGTTTAAAGGCAACTTTTTCTCTGAGTTAAATGATCCATTTATAATTTTTCTTACAGAATTAGCTAAATCTGGTTTGGGGGAAAATCACATAGGTGGACTCGATATACCATTCTATCCAATTCTTACTAATCAAGTTGCTCTCAATCGCCATGGAGGTATTCAGGAATTACACGGGTTCCAACATCCAGCAATAAAAAATGGTGACTTTATCATTGGATGTTACCAACGACGAACGGGATTCTTGTTGCCATATCTGGGTAATGATGGAGCAGCAATTAAATACCACATACTCCCCCAAAATAATGTGGAGGCAGACAATAATATTGCCGATTTGGAAGGCCTATTCTTCAATAGGATCACGCCAAACCAAAATTATGAACTTGTTCTTGCCAGGGGCCCCCATGCTGGAAAATAATTCATCTTGGCTAAGTCTTCATCCAATACATAGCCAAGATATATCTATGACGTTTTTGCAAGTCTCGCCTCTGGCCACCCGCAAGACTTTATTTTTCGTCTTCAAGTCGAAATTTCTCGTCTTCAAGCTGAACTCAAGGACACCGAAAACCAAAGGCACCCAAGACCTCCGAGTGTCATCACTAATCTGCTTTAAATTTTACAAAATTTTGATATTATCCATCTGCATGATATTTATTTTTCATGTATGCATAATTTTGTTAAACTGCAATAAGAATGCTCTTTGCATGGCAAATCTAAAAATGTTATCCATTTTTTCCTATATTTTTTTCCTATTCCACGGGAGATTTAATATGTCTCTAGTTCTTGAGATTGACAGGTTCCGAATTTCGCACTAGTCAATCATTCATTGCAAACTGACAAATTTTATCAGTTATAAAAATTGTTATGATAGTCTTAAAGTACATGGAATCATCAAAATACTTTACGATCTGCGGGTGCATGCCATTGGTCCAACCGTTTCCCTGCTTTCTAATACACTATAATAAAAGTCAAATCCAGGGCCGCATTTGGGGATATGGGGGCCCCAGGGCAGGGTGGAATGTGGGGGCCCTTAATTGGTGGGGGCCCTGGGGCCATGGCCCCGCTGGCCCCTTTACTAAATGCGGCCCTGGTCCAATCGAATAACCCTAAAGGTTACCTGATACGCAAACTTTTGGGTATCTTAAACTTATTAGAGCAATGTAACCCGCAGAACCAAACACCGGGGTAGAAATTTAACCCACAAAAAATTCAATCTTTGCTCAATTTGCATGTTTTCCCACACTTTTTGCACATTAAGTCATTTTTTCAACAATGCATGTTCAATAAATTTTACTTTATCATACACCATTATCTTTGTTATTGAAAGGCGAAGAAAACTATGTATAACTGAAACGTATTCGCGTATATGTAAAGTGTTTTACGCAAACGAGAATGTTGGTGAACGATTGTACCCCATTGTGTGCTTAGAAGGCAAAAAAATTGATAGGTGGGTTCTAGGATTAATGAAAAAGAGAAGATAATATTAATTAATTGTAATAAAAAATATTGTACTAGGGTCTAAAATTAATTATTTGCTATAAGATTTCTTGTTTATACTGAATTGAAATTCAAATTTCTCCTCAACAGTTCCAAATTTGGTGGCGCCAGCATAGCTACCCAACAGGTATGTTGGCCTACCTGTGGTTCTAGCGAATAAGCTACCTGATAGGTAAGGAATTAACATATCTGAAAAAATCGTCAGACTCATCAGAAATAGATGAGATGTTCAAAAATCTTTGGAACTTCTGACCACTTGTTACGAATCTTGACTTCCTTTTTGGCAAAAGGTGCTTTTAAATTTTTATTTTCTAGAATAGATAATTCTTATGTTGTTTAAAATATCTACTAACTATAAGTTTACAATCATGAGAGTAAAAAGGGGTACTAGCGACACCCGAGCCTACCAAAGAACGACACCCGCAGGACTAATTGCGTTTATTGAGAAATTTCATAATTTAAAATAAAAGAAAATTTATGTAAATGAAAGATGAAGTCATAACCTCCATATTCGCATTAAATATAAAGCATATAAATATAAGTAAGTGAGTTTATTTACAAAAAATGTTGGTTACAGGGGGGGGGGGGGTGTCGGAAATGCACTTGTTTACACAACACCATTAATTGAACAATGACAGTGAAATCATAAATTTGTTTCACAAGTTGTCACGTCGTACTTGGATTGCAAATTGTCCAATTTTATGAATAATAATTAAATCCCACAATTTCACAGTAGGTAAGAATTAGTAAAATTGTGCAATTGATAAAATAAAATTAAAAAATTGTAAATGGTGCAGTGAATTTTCACAATGTACACTGTACAGCAAAGGTACCAATTAGCGAGGGGAATAATAACAGGTTAAAATATCCACATGGAATTCTACATAGTCTTCCAAGTTGAATTTTATGTGGGAAATTACGTGGATTCCAACGTAAATTTATTTATAACTATATTACCTGGGATTTGCCTCTTTGATTTGAAGCATTTGATTTCATCTAACCTGAACCTTCGAGATGTTACTTTCCTGGAAGGAGACATTGAATTAGGCCTAATTAAGCTTCATAATCATGAAAATTAAGTGTAGATGCCTAAATAGTGAAAATAGTAAGAATTTAATCTTCGACCTCATGCACCAGATTCTTCCTCGGTAATTGATGCCGTTACATGATTATTTTCTAAATTACTGCACCTTGACCGTCTTGAATCGATGTAAAGTAATTCCTAAATTACATTTTCTTCATAATATTTTTAACATATGAGTCATAGTTTGTAAGACCACATGGGAAAATATGTCAATTACACAGGTAAAAATATTTGGTATTTATTTTGTCTTGGGTAAAGCTGTAACGGGTCCGAATAAAAAGTTCAATTTTTGTATAAACAATGTCAATTCGCCGTAACGAATTGAAGTACTTTATTAATTACGTATGATATGGTGATATACATATGTCAAGCGGATGAACGGAACTGCCGTGCAGTGCCTATGCACTGCCTCCCATAAACCTTATTAACCTGGATAGTGGAGGGGGTAACTCCTTTGTTACAGCCTCTGTTACACCCTCGATTTAGACTGTTTTTAGTCCTCTAAAAATTTATATTTTCTCCTGATCCTCACGGGCGTAGTTTCTACTACAAAATTTGTATCATTAGTTTCTATTTCAAAATTCGCATTATTGGATTCCGTTACACAATTGGCACGATTAGTTTCCATTACAAATTTCGCATTGTCAATGCCTCGTTGCAACATAGGTATGGCATTTTGGGTGCTAACGTGCTGTGTAGTGGCTCTATTACCAAAACTACAATTATTATTCTTTGCCGGCTTTGCATATCATCCAGAAGACTATTGCTTTCATCGAGACTGATTCTAGCACTTCGTAATTGATTTATGTCAAGAATACTGGGAAGTTTAACTAACTTATCGTTTAACAAGTGAATTTCTTTATCTCTAAAATCATGACCGTAGTTTATTTTTATGTCATAACTCCTGGTGATATTTTTCCTTGAATTTAAAGGTAGTCTGATATTTTCTGCATATTTTTAATTAAGTCCGAATCGCAGTTGCCTGTGGTATGAAGTGAAAAGTCGGGTTGCTGTCTTTGACAAATCCTATATTCTTCAATCCATTTACATTTGTCTAATTCGTCTTTGTCAACCGGAAAAAAGCTACCTTGGTTAACTAATAAGAACTCATGTTCAGGGATAATGCTAACATATCCAGTATCTAGCTTTTCAGGTATAGGGATTATTCTAAGGATTTTCATTTCCTCTTTGTTTATAACAGGGATCCTAATAATATACACAAGTTGATTCTTCATGATGGCAATTTTGATAGTAGAAGAGTCCATGATGTGCTGGATGTTTTCTTCGCTGTTATCAATATGGTATCGCGTTTTATACGTAACTTCGAATTCTCTAAGTGTTTCTTTTAACATCTTAGGCGTTAAAATTTGTGGGTGTACAATACCATGTTTTCCAAAATTTATGGCATTTATTGCTGTATCAAGATCTTCATTTAATGTGTCGATCAGAATTCCTACTATTATTAATCTACTATGAATGTATAGTGACCGAGTGTTATTGTTTGTTTTTTCTCTAATTTGATTCAGACATTCATTTTCACGGGCTAAATTTTGATTTGTGTTTTTATAGTCTTGAGAAGAAGAATCAAGTAGTAGTTTAATGATTTTGGTTTGATTCTTTATGGTCTGTGCCATAATTTTGTTGTCATTAAATATTTGGTCAAATTGTTTATTTATCAACTGCAGGTCACTATCGTCTAATGTTCGAAATAGTGCTTTTGACGCGTCGCCTACGAAATTAAACAGTCCGCACTTGTAACGACGTTTTCCTAGAACATTATGCAATAATATTTCTTTTGTTTTTAACCTATTGAAGCGGGAAGTGAATGTTCTAATTTCAAAATCTTCGGGGCAGTGATTGCAGTTAACTCTGATCCATTCTAAGTTTCGCTGTATTGAGTTAATCCTATCGTCCGTGCCTGTGAGGTTGATATTAATCAGGAGGTTCCACTCTTCGTCGAGCAAATAAGCTGATCCTATTTCTTCCTTATAAATGTTGCCTTTCAATTCTTTGATGTTTACTCGAGTGCTCAGAGCTTTAAGCACCGTCACCAAAAGAAGAATCAAGGTGCCCATCCTAGAAGTAAGGCATTAACTGGTTAGCATGGATACGGCTTCTTTTGTCATTCAGTAGAATTACTTAATTATTATTGTCTAACTTTTCTGTGATTACAGCTGGAGAGTTTGTTTTGTTTTTGGTAATTTATGAGTTTAACCAAATCTCCTGGTTCGTATATAGGTTGAGGTAAAAAAATTTTTGAGTCTTGAAGTCGCTTGTATTTTTCTTTTTGAATATGCAATCTCTCTCGAGCTTTTCTCAAATAATGTTCGTGTCTGTTTTTCCACATCTCGATCAATTCAGAATACATTAACCTTGGTGTTGTGGCCAGAGATGAAGGTAAATTCGCTTCTCTGCCGAAAGTGAGTTCAAACGGGATGCAGCCAGTACCTACATGTTCCATAGTGTTGTGAGCAAGTGTTAGGATCTTTAGGTTCTTGTCCCATTCGTTTTGGTTGTCTTCGATGCTCGTTTTTAACAAATTTTTTATTGTTGAATGTGACCTTTCAAGTGATCCATTGCTTTGGGGGTGGTAAACAGTTGTCTTGATGTGCTGTATTCTGAATAAGTTTTCGAAGTCCTGAATTAATTGTGAAACAAAGTTTTGTCCTTGGTCTGTTAGTATACTTCTGGGTGATCCGAATATATATATATAGACCACCCATCTCACGGATGTGAGACGTGGCCATAGGTGTATTTTACCGCGGTTCTACTGGGGGCCATTGACATGTGGTTTTCTTAGTGGTACCCTGCGGTGGTTGTTTAACTTTGTTTATATATATATATATATATATATAAAGTGATCGAATAATCCTTCTATTATAGATTCGGATTGTGCATTTTTCAAAGGGATCATCATTAGATATTTCGTTAAAATATCTTGGATACTCAAGATATATTCATGTCCTTCAGTGGTCTTAGGTAGGGGGCCGAAGATATCCATAGCTATCTTCTCATTTGGTTGAGTAGGAGTGTCTGGGATTATTGCTTCAGCTCGTCTCGTAATTCTGACGGTTTTCTGCAGTTGACATGCTGGACATTTTTTAACGTAGTCAATGACTTCGTTTTCCATGCCTCTCCATTCCCCTAGTGTCCTAGCTCTTTCGATGGTTTTATTTTCGCCATAATGCTGTGCCATATCGGATCCGTGAGATTCTTTGATGATGTCCAATTTTTCCTGCCTAGTTAATTCACTCTGTGGTGCGTAGCAATAACGGAAATCGCTTTCAGGGTATTTAAAACACAAGAAGTCAAGCATTTCTTCTATTTGAGTTTTTTCTATAGGTGTGACTGTCGGGTCATTGAAATGAGATCGAAAAATACTTAATTGTCTTCTTAACATTTCTTGCGTAACTTCCTCCAGGATGGTAAGCCATTTTTTCTCATCATATGTTGGAAGTTGAACAGTGTTGATGTATTTTGTGTCTCTTTTTTGTATTTTCTTCCACAGCCTTCCTCCTGCATTAGGTTTCCGAGTAGCTCTTGGTGTTGTTTTCTTTGTTTTCCATTTGAAGTATTCCTCCACTAATCCTTTGTCCTATTTGGGGATAGGTCCAATTTCAGGTAGTGGATTGATTTCTTCTTCTTCTTCCACTGATGGTTCACGCATTCTTCGAGCCGGTAACTTAATTATATTTTTTTCTCCTCTAGGCGGCGCTGCATCTACGTCTCGTTCCTCATGGTTGTTTGTGGATTCGATTTCGGGTAATGCTTCTTCTGCGGTTTCAATTTCTTCATCTGAATGTTCTTTATTTTCTCCTGGTGATTTTTCTGAGGGATCCAATTCTTGGATTGGAAAAAGTCTTGATAGACAATCTGCGGCCTTATTTTCCTTTCCTTTCACATACTCGACTATATATTTATACTCTTCAAGCCTCAATCGCCATCTCAGGAGTTTTGAGGAAGGGTCCTTGACATTGTGGAGCCATTTCCATGCTTTATGGTCGGTCTGAATTATAAATTTCCTTCCTAATAAATATTGTCGCAGTCTTTTTGTAGCCCATACTATAGCTAATAACTCCTTTTCGGATGTCGTATAATTTTGCTCAGTTTTATTCAGTGTTCTGGATATAAAACAGCAAGGGTGAGCTTTTTGGCTGAGCACTGCCTCAATGCCAACATTTGATACATCCGTTGTCAAGGTAAAAGTGTCGTTGAAGTTAGGGCATTGAAGCACGGGTGCTGAACATAATGACTCTTTAAGAATGTCAAAGGCTTTCTGACAATTTGATGTCCAATCAAAAATAATGTTCTTCTGGATAAAGTTTGTAAGTGGTTTGGCAAGAGTAGAGAAATTTTTGATAAATTTCCTGTAGTATCCTGCAAGACCTAAAAAGGATTGTACTTCTTTAACGTTACTAGGTTTTCTGAAATTTTGAACGGCTTCGATTTTCGCCGGATTAGGTTTTACACCGTCTTTAGTAATAAGGTGTCCTAAGTACTCAAGTTCTGGTCTCAAATACTCACACTTTTCTGGTTCTAACTCTAATCCTAATTCTTTAATTCTTTGAACAATGTCAATAAGGTTTTTATTATGTTCTTCTATGGTGTCTCCAAAGACGACTATATCGTCCATATAGACGAAGCATTGTTTCCCTACGAGTCCTCGAAATGCATTGTCCATCATGCGTTGAAATGTGGCCGGTGCATTTTTCAGTCCAAATGACATTCTGTTTAATTCAAAGTGACCTTGGGCTGTCGAGAAGGCTGTATATTTTTTGGATCCTTCAACCATCGGTATTTGGTGAAAACCTGAGCTTGGATCGAAGGCTGAGAAAAATTTCGATTTTCCTAGGTGATGCAGGATGTCATCGATGACGGGTAATGGATGTGCATCCTGATCAGTATCTTCGTTTCTCTTGCAATAATCGACTACCATTCTTAATTTATCTGTTTTCTTAGGGACCACCCAAATTGGAGAGTTAAGAAGTGAATTTGAGTTTCTTATTATCTGTTGTTCCAGAAGATTATGTACGTGCTCTTTGACAAAATTTCTATGAGCTTCAGGATGTTTGTAGGATCTGATGTTAACTGTTTTTCCTGATTTTAACGTTATCGAGTGTTCAGTGAGGGTTGTGCATGGTAAGGGGTCTCCTTCTAATGTAAACACGGTGTTATATTTGGTAACAATTTCCCAAATAGATTCTCGGATGGAGTCTTCGACGTGATCTAGGCGTGTATTTTCTTTTAATTTTCTATTTCTCTCTCGGGGTTGAAGGGTACTCCTCCTCCATTTTTAGACTGAATTACGTCGCGCGATGTAATGTTAGTGACAATGTCAAAAGATATTTCCTCTGGTAGCCTTACCGGTTCATTTTTATAATTAAAATAAGGTAGTTTGATTTGATTATTTTTGCATCTGTGTAGTCCATCCGGGATATTTTCTTGGTTTTCTATCCACACATCTTCACCTGTTTCTTCTGTCGGGATATAGCAGGTTCTCATAACTTTCCTTTCAATAAAATATCCGTCTTCCTGTAACAACATCTTTTTACCATCCAAGTATAACCATTTATCTGTTAAATAGTACTTGATATATTTTTTTTTTTAAAGGCAGTCCAATTATTCCTTCTTCAGGTAGAGGGAAGTTGTCAGGAACAATGTGGAATGAATGTCTTTTCCCTAAATATTCCATGTGTGTTGCTAGGTGGCTTTGATGTTTATCGTTGCCCATGCTGAAATTTTTCTTCATTCTAAATGGTTTGCATTCGATTGGGACATATTCTTCCTTTATGAGATTGATGGATGAGCCGGAGTCTACTAATAGTCTGTATTCTCGTCCGTGTCGCTTTCCGGCGACTGATTGTAATCGTCCATGAATGCTAGAGACTCTGCTTGTTGTAAATTTGTTTCCATTTGTTGCATTTCCTTCATCGGGAATTTTTTATTGCTTAAAAATTCCTCGTATTGCTCGTTGGTGCAGTATACTTGAGGTGGCCTTGTTGCATTCATACCCTGCCGAAAATTTTGGGTTTTCGTATAGCATTGATTTGCTAAGTGTCCTAAGATGCCACATTTATGGCATTTCATTTTTGTTCTGTCACTCAAAGGGACATTTTGATTAGGAACGTGGGGTGTTGTACTAGCTTAAGCTCTAGGTTAGGGTGTTGGTCTAAATTGTTGTTTTGGTTGGTAATTTAATTTTGGTAAGGGTTGGGATGCTTTATACATTCGGGTTTTGTTTTTTTCTTTTAACCAAACTTCAGCTTCTAGGGCTTCCTGCAAAGCTTCAGTTATTGTTTTAGGCTTCATGGGCCGGACTTGGCTAGAAATTTCATCCCTCAGATTCATCACATATAACACACGTTGACTGTATGTCTGTACGCTCTCGGGGCCTTGCTTGACATTTTCTAATTTAGTCCAGCATAATTCAATAGAGGTGGTTATTCCTAAATTAGAATGTAGTGCATTGTATAAATCCTCGTAATTATCGATAAAGATATGTCTGATCGATCGTTTAGCGTTGCCAGTAATTTTTTCTGTCAATATATAGTCGAGTAATAAATGGGAATTACTGCAACGCAGTCTTGCTCGCTCTACGCTCTTTATAAAATCGTGAATCCCCACGTCGTCGCTACCGTTGAGAGTCTTGACGGCGCGTATTATGTCCTTTGCTGAAGAAAGAGATTCCTGGCATGTTGTATTGTTATCTGATATCCTGGCACTAGCAAGAGGTGCAGTTATTAGCTCTCCTGTTGGATGCTGTCTTAGCAGTTTCTCTTCGTCGAACGATACATCGCCTCGTCCGTTCGCATGGTGTCGCGTGGAGCTCGCTGTCTCGTCATCCGTTGCTAACGCATTTGTCGCTCGAGCTAACGCTATTATCTCATTTTTTCGCATACTGTTTTCTTGATTGAGAATTCGAAGATTATTTTTAATCATCTCTTGCCCTGTTTCCAACTGATTTAATTTTTGCAGGATTTGTTGCAATGGATCTATTTCCTGATTGCTGAGATTTTCAATGGAGTTTCGTGGAGATGGATTTAGGGAATTGATTGGTGAAGCCATAGCACTTAGGAAAAGATTATTGATCAAAAAAATGAGCTTGTCTGAGTCAGTTTCGTCAGTTTCGTCAGCTGTTGACGCGATTTCCTGCTGTTTTTCTCTATACTTGAGAAACGCCAGTTTAAAAAATGATCTTTTTCTTAGATTTAGACCCTCACTTGCGCAATCGAGCTAATATAACTATCTCAACAATGCTCAAACAAAATTGTCATGACAATTGGTCCTCAAGAACGTGGGTTAATGAGACTTATTATGTGAGACTACTTTTTACAGGAATAATATCTTACATCTAAGTTGCTTACTTCTATTGTCGCTGCTGCCTGGCAGGACGATGTCCGTAGATGTAGCACTGCAAGATGATGTCCGTAGATGTAGCTCTGCAAGATGATGTCCGTGGATGATCACTGGTTGGCAGAAGTGGCTTCTTTTTCTGAGGTTTACGGCCGGATTGCGTACTCTAGGCTTTTACCGTCTCGATCGACGTTCCCAAATTTTTAATTGCAGGTTTTCTTGATGCTTCTCGTTTACGTAGAATAGAGTTGACTTAGTGTTAGTTCAACTGCTAATTTTACCAAAAGATCTTACTGACCGTTTATCGAATTGATATCCGTAGATACAATCCGAAGTTCGTATTTTCACTTTTTTCGGATTCCCGGTTCGTCCAAGATAGGACAGTTTGATTTTTTTAACTTCCGTAGAAACTTGATCGTTTGCCGCTATCCTGGCAGGATCGCCAGAAAATGTAACGGGTCCGAATAAAAACTTCAATTTTTGTATAAAGAATGTCAATTCGCCGTAACGAATTGAAGTACTTTATTAATTACGTATGATATGGTGATATACATATGTCAAGCGGATGAACGAAACTGTTGTGCAGTGCCTATTCACTGGCTCCCATAACCCTGATTAACCTGGATAGTGGAGGGGGTAACTCCTTTGTTACAGCCTCTGTTACAAAGCCCAATCCAAGACAATTTCTAGTCATTCTGTGTGTCAAGCTCTTGAGACAGAACCAGACTATTTTTGATGACTTAAGATGAATATTTTCGACTTGAAGAGAAAAATTTCTGTCTTGAGACCAAGGCCTCTGAGGGTTATCACTAATCCGCTTCAAACTTTATAGAGTGTTCATATTATTTATCTGCATAGTATTCATTTTGTATGTACTAATCAATTTATTCATCTGCAATAATTATGTTCTTTAGATGGCGAATCTGAAAATATTGTCCATTTTTTCCTATCTCCAACAGTTCAGTAGAAACTTCTAGAAAATTACAGTTTTCATCTTTACATGGAAAATTTTACATGCCTCCAGTTGTTGAGACAGACAAGTTCCGAATTTATTATTTGAAAATTAGTTCTCATAGAATTACAAGTTTTATAGGTTGTAAAATTTTAATCCTCAGCAGATGTCAACTGCATGGTCCTAACCTAGCTACCTGATTCCTGGAAATGGCAGACCCTACCGTTGGGTCCATAGATTATAGAGGTCGGAGTTTATTGGATAATAAAATTTACAAACGAAAACTCTCGTAATTTTGACCCTGGCAAATGTTGAAGCCACAAATTGATAACATAATTTTCTTTAAGAGCAATTCGGTATATTCATCAAGACTTACACTTCTTGTCTTAAAACAAGTCTACCTGGTCTTATCTTAGTACAGTTTACAGCCATAAATACAAGAGAAGTCTGTACATCTCTAATGTCTAGCGGTGAGACGGAACCAGATGCCATGGTCTTGAAGACATATTGAAGACATTCAAGACAAAATCAAAACCAAGCACTTTTACCCGGGAACTCTTTATTAACCCAAAATCTTCGCCCCACGTATGAATAATAGCTACATGATTTATATTGTGAACATAGTTTGTAGTAAGGCAACTTTGCAAACATTAGGTAGTGGTAAATACATATTGTTTCCAATTAAGCATTGTGTGTTTAATCTACGTCACTCATCGTCAGGAATTTGTTAAATTCCAATTCCTTTTCCAAGATTCAAGTAAATGTATAGAATGAAGAGTACGCTTCGCTCTTTAACGAGCCATGATATCAGTTGCAGGAATTTTACATACATGTGACAAGGCTACCCTTATGGCTTTCGAGCCGCTGAATCCCAATCCAGCCTTAGAATTTTTCCTAGACCCTACAATTTTCCCCTAGCCTAGGGAAAATGTGTCAAATCTTAGATGTTTCAGGCTCCGTTGAAGTTATATTTATCCACGAAAAAATTGATGGAACAACGTCGTTTCTACGTATTTTGAGTAGCTCAGTTCACGTCTGATTTTAGAATTTTTGTAAAGTATATTTGAATATCCCTAGCCTAGGGGAAAAATTGCATCAATGAGAAAAACTTGAGGCTAAATGGAGCTTTTGTTTGTGCAAGGAAAAGCTGACGTCTTTTCGTATTTTTAACAGAGGTTCCATTGTCGCGAGGTAAAGAGATATACTTGTGTATTTTCAGTAGCTAACGTAACAAATTCTGTATCAAAATTTTCGGCGTCACGATGAAAGAAGAACATTGGGGAAAACTCAAGCTTTTGCAGATGTTCTTTTTTTGCACGGAAAAGCTGACGTGCACATGTTACGTTTTTGAATACTTGAAGCCGCAGAATTCTAATTTTTTATCGAATTTACTGCGTAATGCCTTACTTATTTGAATTAAATGATTTGAGGTTTTTTGATGATTCCTTCTTCTTCTATCGTGAAACGTCCTTTGAAGTGCATTCCTTTTGCGTTCTTTTCTTGTACTTGCAACATCTCTATTCAACCTCCAGCAAAAATCTGCTATCATGTAGATATGAGGAAAAGAATGCAAAACCCGTGAAATTTCTCCCCATTTAAAACAAAATTCCTTTACATGCAAGTTGATAAAGTGGATGTGGTATCCTTATCGACTGTGAGACGGTATTAATAGAAAAATTTTAGGTGATTCAAGGTACCAAATCTTATTGCATATTAATTTCCATTCAGATAGGCAAACATGTATATCCTTGACGCATTTAAAAATCCTGCTGCTTTGACAAATACTGTGACAATGACAACTGCCCCGAAAGGGGATGTGTAGAATGATTCGTTCTCAGATTTGTTGAGATAACGGTGCCCGTGAAGGCACACTGCCCTGCAAGTGGGCGTTAGGGTGTGAAGATGATGCCGTAGTGTCTCCGACGAGGAGTTGACATGGTCCTCGTCAAAGTCGGAAAGTCTTCTTACGTAGGCCTGGGGAGGTATGAAGGTTAACACCCCTAGGACGGTGGACTCACCTGCGGTCGGAACAGGATCCCCAGCGTGCGGGTTCTTTCATCAAGTATTGATTTTCAAAAACAAACCTATTCCGGTAGTCCAGTCATCTGGTACTTTTATCCGGTAATTTTTGGAGTCATTTTTTTTCTCTGAAATGCTTCATTTGGGGTTGCATAATAAGGGGTCAGGTTCTGTGATCAAAATTTTGTCCCGGGACACGGACATTTTTTTGGTAAAAGGTGCAAAATATCGCATGACAGTGGATTGGTACTTTCCTGTGCATTTTAGGGTTAAAAGTGTTTTCACCAAAATTAAAGTAGGTAAAATTCTGCGTGAAACTAAAAAAAAGGAGTTATACCACCAATAGTTTAGAAGTAACGGTCTTTCGAAGAACTCTTATTTTTTTCAATTTTTTGTCAAAAATCACATGTTTTTTTTGTTTTCTCTGTAGGTCGGATCCTGATCGCCAGATCCAAGAATGGCCAACAGATGAATCGAAGTAGACGTAAATACCTGTAATTTAAAAAAAACATTGTCCTAACTACAATAGCTCGCGAGTTAGCGTTATATATGTTATATACGTCATATATGTTATAAAAGCATTTACATACACCTGAATTTACAGGTAAATGCCCAGATTTCAGTTTTTCGTAAATAGCTCGTTTCTGGGTTGTCACAAAAGAAAGTTCCTAGAAAATGAATACAAGAGGTCATTTTCTTAACATATAAGTTTTCAAGTCAAGTAATAGTGATCAAATAATTGTTCGATTATCAAGTCAATAATACTCAATCACTTTTATTTACTAAATAAATAATTTTTTAAATAAATAAATTTCCATCACCCATCAAATGTTCATTTTTTGGCATTTTTCACTCAAATTTCTATTGGTGACGCTTATTATAGATCAAAAATGAATATTTAATCATTTTTAATCAATAAATAAATAATTGTTCGAATAAATACATTTTCATCACCCATAGAATGTGCAGTTCTTCGCATTTTGTACTCTAGGTCTAGGTCTGTACAGGCAGCCTTTTGAAGGCAGAATACAGTCATTGTAGAAATGTCCGTCGCATGAAATTACGTACTCAGATTTTGAACAGCATTAAGAAAACTTATAAAAACGAGAAATTATTATTAATAATGAATTAAAAATGTAACACAAGTATTTCTACTAGTGAATTGGTATTATGCTAATTATAATAAACCCCTCTAACAGAAATTGCAATAAAAGATGCAGAGAACTGCACATTCTGTGGGTAATGAAAATGTATTTATTTGAAAAATTATTTATTTATTGATAAAAAATGATTAAATATTGATTTTTTATCTATAATAACCGTCCCCAATAGAAATTTGAATGAAAAATGCCAAAAAATGAACAGTTGGTGGATGATAAAAATTTATTTATTTAAACAATTATTTATTTATTTATTTATTTAAAATGATGAAATATCCATTTTTGATCTATAATAAGCGTCACCAATAGAAATTTGATTAAAAAATGCCAAAAAATGAACATTTGATAGGTGATGGAAATTTATTTATTCAAACAATTATTTATTTATTAATTTAAAGTAGTTGACTATCATTGACTTGATGACCAAATAAGAAATATATGTTGTATATATTAAGAAAATGATCATAGTTTTGTTCCGCGGTGCGATTTAGTCACCCAACTGATTAAGTGTATACTTTGCAAGGTCATTATTCGTGACTTATTAGGGGTAGGAGAAGTTTTTTTTTTAACTTACTCAGAATTGAGTCCTTTTTCATTTATCTCCTTAGAACTTTCTCGTGTGACATCCATGAAACGAGTGATTTCCAAAAAACACGACTTTCGTGTTGTCGTTTAAAAAAGCACAAAAAACAGGTATACTTGGGAAGGTCATTCCTCGAGACCTGTTGAGGGTACGAACATCTTTTTTTCCTACTTACGCAGAATTTAGTCCTCTTCTATTCATTCCCTAGGAACTTTCTTTTGTGACAACCCAGAAACGAGCTATTTAGAAAAAACTGAACTCTGGGCATTTACCTGTAAATTCAGGTCGAAATGGGTCACCTTCGGCAGGTGCTAACTCGCGATCTATCGTAGTGAGGAAAATGTTTTTTTTTTTTAAATTACAGGTATTTACGTCTACTTCGATTCATCAGTTGGCCATTTTTGGATCTGGCGATCAGGATCCGATCTACAGAAAAACAAAAAAAAACATGTGATTTTTGGCAAAAAATTGAAAAAAATCGGGGTTCGTCGAAAGACCGTAACTTCTAGACTATTGGTGGTAGAACACCTTTTTTTTAGTTTCACGCAGAATGTTACCTACTTCAATTTTGGTGAGAACACTTTTATCCCTAAAATGCACAGTAAAGCACCAATCCACTGTCATGCGATATCTTGCACCTTTCACCAAAAAAATTTCCGTGTTCCGGTACAAAATTCTGTTCTCAGAACCTGACCCCTTATTATGCACCCCCAAATGAAGCATTTGAGAGAAAAAAAATGACTACTCCAAAAATTACCGGATTTGCATCATTTTTCCGACCAGATGACTGAACTGCGGCTGTAGCCACCAATATAGCAAAAACGCTAACGCTTTCTGTTATGTTTGCAGTAAATATGTCACTCAGAAATGTAAAAGGAATATAACAGATTCAATTAAACCACTGTATAAAGAGTATTTTCATATTAAAATCGAAAATCAGCAGAGTGACTGGGTACCAAACGTCACAGGTTGTCTTTGCTATAATATGCTACGCCGCAGTACAGCAAACGAAAAGAAAAATTTGCATCACCTACGTCCTACGCTTTGGAGACGACGTCAAGATGAAAAAGATTTTTATTTTTGTAAGGCAAATATTTTCAGCTATAGAATGTCAGACGAACAAAACACCAAGTATGCAAATGTTTCCAGTGTTACAAAACCGACTCATTCGTGCAATGAACATATTGAAGATATGAGAACTTCTGAAAATATCGAGGATATTGAGAAGAATTTCGTTTCTATACTCAACAAAATCGCAATGGAAACATCTTCACAAAAAGAATACGGAAGCTACAGTGGTGGAAGCAACCCTGATGATTATGATGATGAGAGTGAAGATGTCTTCAGGCCAACAAAAAAAAACCGAGATTTATACTCAAGAATCATTCAATGACCTGATAAGAGACTTGGGATTACCTAAAGATGTTGCTGAACATTTAGCTTCTGATTTGAAAAACAGAAACCTGGCAACGAAAGGAACTAACTCCACTGTTTATCGAACCAGAGAAAAAGCGTTCAAAGTTCTTTTCTCGAGACACTGATCCACACTGATCCACAATACAAACAAATTTGCATCAATACCAATAGCATATTCTAGCATACTGAAGGAAAGCTACCTTAATATGGAGAAAGTTTTAATTGCGATTCAGTATTCAGAGCATAACTGGAAACTCTGTGGAGATCTCAAAATTATAACAATACTGTTGGGGCAACCATCGACTTCTTCCTCTTCATATAAAACTTGGCTTGATGAAACCGTTTGTTAAATCACTTAACAAAGAAGGAGATTGTTTTAGATACTTAGAAAACAAACTGTCTAGTATATCTGACGCCAAGTTAAAAGCAGGAGTCTTCGATGGTCCTTAAATTCGGAAAATGTTGAACGACGACAAATTCACTAACAATATGAATGACAGCGAGAAAGCTTTTCGGATCAGCTTCAAGGCAGTTGTCGAAAATTTTGTAGGTAACGATAAAGCGACAACTATAAGAAAATCGTTGAAAACATGGTGAAGAAATTTTGAGAACAGGGTTGCCTAATGAGCGAAAAACTGCACTTTCTCCACTCCCATGTCGATTACTTTCCTGAAAATCTTGGTGGTTACAGTGATGAACAGGGAGAACGCTTTCATCAGGAGATTTAAGAAATGGAGCGGCATTATCAAGGACGATGGGATGAACACATGATGGCGGATTTTAGCTGGGGGCTAAAAGGAGATGTTGCTAGTACAAGAAAAAGACGCAAAACGAATCCAATTCGAAGGACGTTTAATGGTAAAAGGACAAGGAATCATCGGAAAATCTAATATAGAAAATTCCCGAGTCTAGGGAAAACCTGAGGTAATGCAGAGAACTTCTTCTATCAGATATGAAATCAGCAGTTAAAAATACAATAAGATATCAGTTTTTCCGTGCCAAACAAAAGCTCCGTTAAGCCTCAAGTTTTGCACTTTTTCTCCTAGGCTAGGGAAATTTTCAGGTACTTCACAAAAATTCTTAAGTCAAATTTGAATTAAGCGATTCGGAATACGTAGTAACGACGTTGTTTCATCAAATTTTTCGTGGATTAATATAACTTTAACGGAGCCTGAAACATCTAAGATTTCACACATTTTCCCTGGGCTAGGGGGTAATTTTTGGGTCTAGGGCAAATTCTAAGCCCAGATTCAGATTCAGCGGCTCAAAATCCAACAGGGTAGTCTTGTCACATGTAAAGTTCAGACCACTCTCTATGGGCCTGTGTTATTTATACATAATGCAAGTAACATTACTTATTTTTAGTCTAATGTTCCAATTAGATAAGAAAATATATTGCCATTTAGCTAATTTTCGAAGTTTAATGCCCCTTGCATGATCAGCCACGAAATCGATTCTTTTGCGAGCAAAAGATATTCTATAGATCAACTTTACCACGTGATGAAACCCATTTCTTTTTAGCATTTTAGGGAGCGTCCATAAATCAACTCATAAAGGCCGGTGGGCTGTCTGAAAAAATATCGCGGACAATCACATAGGGAGTTCTTCAAGCTGATCACATGATGTTGTTACTTATAAATCAATTTTAAAAAAAGATGATAGAAGGCAGAAGTTTTAACCAATTAACCTCCTGATATAACAAATGACTTAAAACGGAAAATCAGAGGAAAATACTTATGCTTCCAAACATCAATAATAATTTCAAATCATTTGGAGGCATATATATATATATATATATATATATATATATATATATATATATACAACGTCACCTTCGAGAGGGGCGTCTGTCAAGGTGATACCATGAGCCCTTTGCTTCTTTGCATCACACTTCTCCCTCTATCTCTCGCACTACGAAATTCTCCTGGATACCTCTGTGGCGACACTAATCAGCGCGCGCATAAGGTCACTCATGTATTCTATATGGATGACCTGAAGATCTATGCCTCTGGTAAAAGGAAACTTCAATCTGCTATAAATATCGTCAAGAACTACACAGGACAGATTGGAATGGACTTTGATTTGGACAAGTGTGCCAAAATTCATCTGAAGAAACGAAAGATTACTGGCGTTCCCAAGGACCCTGAGCTTGAGGATTTAAGTGTTATTAGACATCTTAATACTGGAGAGTCCTATACATACCTGGGCGTTGCTCAAAGCCGCATTCAGGACGTAACATCAGTGAAGGAGTCTCTCCGAAACCGATACAAGCATTTTCTTCGACAGATTTGGTCTTCCAATCTGTCGGCGTCATGTACCTAGAACACATGCTATCTGGGTGTCCGACCCACGCAGGAACGACGTACATCTATAGACATAATGCGGCCCTAAAAGTACTTTATTACCATGTTTGTCGCTCTCGCGGTGTTTGTCGCGACCCTACCCTGCCGAACGTTCCAAGGGATACAGAGTCAATTGTCCGAAATGAGAAGAGCCAAATTTTCTGGAACTACGATTTTCGGGCAGCAGTCTCCGTTGCTCACTCGAGACCTGACATTGTTCTCCAAGACTTCAAGGAACGAACTATATTCGTGATCGAATTCTCGGCTCCGTCCGAATACAACATCACTGCAAAGAAGAAAGAAAAGGAGGAGAGGTATCAAGACCTTAAGAGAGAGCTGCAACGACTGTACCCAAAGTATTCGGTGCGAGTAATTGTCCTTGTGATTGGTGCTCTCGGATGTGCGAAACTATCACTGGTTCGTAACATTAAAGCCATACCCAGGTGCCAAAAATATGCCAAGGCACTTGCGAGATGGATGCAGAAAGCTGTCATCCTTGGGTCGCTTCGTGTCCTCAAGAGACACGAGGGTTTCGCCGGCCTGTCGTTGTGATTTCGTCGTGCCCTGTGACCACCCACCTCACGGTTGTGAGACGAGGCCATAGGTGTGACTTACTGCGGTTCTACTGGGAGCTATTGACATTTTTTAGATGGCGGTTGCTCTTAGTAGGACCTTGCGGCGGTTGTTTAACTCTTTATATATATA
>CAKNXH010048055.1:0-12735 GCA_932178445.1 Andricus quercusramuli
TTTTTTTTGGGTATAAAATTAATATTTTTGCTTGAATATTCGACTATTAGTCTAAAAATTAATGACCTTTGTTGAAAATTAAACAATTTTGTTGAAAGTCATTCTTTTAGTTTCCAAAGTCAACTATTTTGTTGAAAAATCATTTTTCTTTTAGTAAAAATTTGGTTATTTAACAGAAAATTTAACTTCCATTTTTGGCGGAACATATATCTTGTTTTAGTTGAAAATTTAACTGTGTCTGGTTAAAAATTTATCCTTTTTATTTGGAAATTCAAATACTTCGTTGAAATTTCATTTTTTTGTGGAAAATGAAGATTGTTGATAGAAAATTTACCTTTTTGGTTAAAAACTAATTTATTTTCTTAAAAATTCAACTATTTGATTAGAAATTTATGTCTTTTCTTAAAAATTTATGTATTTCGTTAAAATTTCATATTTTTTACAAGAAAATCATCTTGCACGAAAATTCCACTATTTGGTGAAAAATTAATGTTCTTTGTTGAAAACTCGCTTTTTTGTTGTTAAAATTTTGTTGTTTAACAGAAAATTTAACTATTTCTTTTTTTGGTGGAAAATTGATCTTTTTTAGTTGAAAAATTTCCCCTTTTGGATGAAAACTGAATTATTTTGAAGAAAATTCAAATATTTGGTTGAAAATTTATGTATTTTGTTAAAAATTCGTTTTTTTATATGACATTAATCTTCTTGTTTGTAAATTTGACTGTTTGGTTAAAAAATAATTGTATTTCTTAAAAATTCATGTATTTTGTTACAAAATTCGAATTTTTTGGTAGGAAATAATCCTCTTGCTTGAAAATTCTACTACTTGGTTAAAAATTATAATAATACAAGTTCTATCACAGGTTCAGATTTTTAATCGCTGTCCTGATTTTCTAAATTTTTTGTTCTATGTCCTGATTTTCATGCCCACGAAAATTCGCGATTTTTATTGCGCGGACTTCAATTTTGTTCACAATTTCTGAGTGCGCAGGCTTATTATACCTGTTCAATTCAATTTAAAAAACTTGACATGTGTAGAATTTTACTAATATTTAATTTTAAGAAAAAAGGAAAACATCGAATTGCCTAACAAAATTTGAAGTTCTAATAAGTATTTAAAATACTTAACATATTGTACAAATTCTATTAACTATTTTGTTAAAAATTCGCTTTTTTGGTGGAAAATTTAGATTCTTGTTAGAAAGTTCACCTTCTAGGTTGAAAACTGAATTATTTTCTTGAAAATTAAATTATTTGATTAAAAACTGATGTAAACATTGATCTTCTTGCTTAAAAATTCGACTGTTTGGTTAAAAATTAATTATATTTGTTGAAAATTCGAGTTTTTTGGTAGGAAATAATCTTCTTGCTTGATAAGTCAACTGTTTGGTTAAAAATTCGTCTTTGTGTTTAAGGATTCATCTACTTTGTCGTAAATTAATTTTTTCTTCGGTTGAAAATTTTTTTTTCTAACTGGAAATTTAACTTTTCCATTTTTCATTGTAAATTTATCTTTTTTAGGTAAAAAATCAACTATTTTGTTAAAAATTCTTTCTTTTTGTTAAAATTCAATTGTTCAACAGGAACTTCAATTGATTATTTTTTTATTGAAAAATTATCTTTTTTAGTCAAAAATGTAACTGTCTATGATTAAAAATATATATTTTTTAATAAAAAAAAATTAATTAAACTGCTTTGTTGAAAACTCTTGTATTTTGCTGAAAATTCGTTTTTTTTCTGTGTGGAAAATTAAGATTCTTGCTAAAAAAATTCACCTTTTTGGTTCAAAAGTTAATTATTTTGTTTAAAGTTTAAGTATTTTGTTGAAAATTTATGTATTTTGTTAAAAATTCGTTTTTTGGGGGTATAAAATCAATCTTCTTGTTTGAAAATTCGACTTTTTGGTCAAAAATTAATGATACTTGTTGTAAATTCATGTATTTTGTTAAAAAATTCGAGTTTTTTTTGGTAGGAAATAATCTTCTTGCTTGAAAATTTTACTACGCGGTTAAAAATGAATTGTCTTTGTTGAAAATTTATCTTTTTAGTTTTGGATTCAACTATTTTATTGTACATTCATTTTTTCTTTTGTTGAAAATTCATGTATTTTGTTGAAAATTCGTTTTTTTTGTGTGGAAAATTAAGATTCTTGCTAGAAAATTCAACTTTTTGGTTAAAAACTGAATTATTTTGTTAAAAATTCAACTATTTGGTTGCAAATGTATGTATTTTGTTAAAAATTCGTTCTTTCGGGGGGTATAAAATTAATCTTCTTGATTGAAAATTCGACTGTTTGGTTAAAAATTAATGATACTTGTTGAAAATTCATGTATTTTGTTCAAAAATTCGAATTTTTTGGTTGGAAATAATGTTCTTGTTTGAAAATTTTACTGCGTGGTTAAAAATTAATAGATTTTGTTGAAAATTCAGCTTTTTGGTTGTGGATTCAACTATTTTGTTGTAAATTCATTTTTTCTTTTATTGAAAATTCATGTATTTTGTTGAAAATTAATTTTTTTTTTGTGCAAAATTAAGATTCTTGCTAGAAAATTCACGTTTTTGGTTAAAAACTGAATTATTTTGTTAAAAATTCAACTATTTGGTTGCAAATTTATGTATTTTGTTAAAAATTCGTTCTTTCGGGGGGTATAAAATTAATCTTCTTGATTGAAAATTCGACTGTTTGGTCAAAATATAATGATACTTGTTGAAAATTCATGTATTTTGTTGAAAAATTCGAATTTTTTGGTTGGAAATAATCTTCTTGCTTGAAAATTTTACTGCGCGGTTAAAAATGAATTGTCTTTGTTGAAAATTTATCTTTTTGGTTGTGGATTCAACTATTTTGTTGTCAATTCATTTTTTCTTCCGTTGAAAAATAATTTTTTAAATTGAATATTCAACTATTCCATTTTTTATTGCAAATTTATTTTTTTTTTTTAATTGAAAATTCAACTATTTTGTTGAAAATTCGTTTTTTTATGTTAAAATTCAGTTGTTCAACAGAAAAATGTAACTATTCCTTTTTTGGTGGAAAATTTGTCTTCTTTAGATGAAAATTTAACTGTGTATGGTGTGAGGATTTCTGAGGATGCAGTCTCATTGTGACTATTCAATTAAATTTCAAAAAATTTCGTTTGTAGAATTTTACTAATATATTTAAAAAGAAAGGAAAACATCGAATCGCCTACAAAATTATGAAGTTCTGAAAAGCATTTAAAATAATTAACATATTAATCAGATTCGATTAACTATTTTGTTGAAATTTTGTTGGAAAATTGAGATTCTTGTTAGAAAATTCACCTTTATGGTTGAAAACTGAATTAATTGGTTGAAAATTGAATTATTTGGTGCACAAAAGATGAATTTTCAACCAAGAACATTAATTTTTTATAAAAAGACGAATTTTTAACTAAGAAAGATCCATTTTCACCAAAAAATGGAGCAGTCCAATTTTCAGTTAAAACGTTAGTTTTAAACAAATAAAAAATGAATTTTTAACAACTGATAGTTGAATTCGTCCAGAAAATACGAATTTTCAACAAAATAATTGAAATCCAAACCATAATGGATTAATTTACAACCTAGCAATTTCAGTTTTCACCGAAAAGGTGAAATTTCTACCAAGAGAAGAATTTTCAAACTTCTTTTAAACTGATTCGAATTATTCGAAACATTTTAAACATCTTTCTTTTTCAAAAATTGTCGAAAACTTACATTTTGTTTCAAATTTTTAAAATATTTGTTTTAAAGATATTTTTAATTATTTTTGAATCTATTTGAAACTGATAAAGCTTTTAAATATCTTTTAAAATGTTTCGAATTCTTCCTAAAGTTTAAAAAAGTTTTGCCTAATTTTCGGAACCTTCTAAACATCTCTAAAAATCTCTTAAAATTAAGTTTTCAGAATGAAAAAAGTATGAAAAATTTTCCCGAAAATCGTAAGAAAAATTTGTTTATTCCCTTGAAACCTTTAAAAATTCACAATTTCCAAAACTTTTAATGTGATTTCCGGCTATGCTCCGTTTTTTAGACACACCCTGTATTAGAATCGATTTGTTACAATTGTAAAGTGATTTGCAGTCTTTTCGAACTAATTGCAATTTGCAAATGTTTTATTTGCAGGTAACGCAGCTGAAATGGTTTCCAAAAAACTAGATAAGAAACTGCGAGATAATGTCTGGGATTCCAGAAACAGTCTTTTTCAGAACGAGGGTTTCAAATCCGAACCGATGAGTTTTCAGAGGCCTCTATTGATAGTTCTTGATAGAAATAGCGACATCGCAACACCTTTTCATCACACCTGGACATACCAAGCTCTAGCTCACGACGTTTTAGAATTATCCCTGAATCGGTTGATTATAGAAGAAAGTACAGGAAAATCTCCGGCAGGAAGTGCACGTTACAAAACCAGGATTTGTGAACTAAACAATTCGGATCGATTCTGGTCGCAACACAAGGGAAGTCCATTTCCCAGGGTGGCAGAGGCAGTTCAAGAAGAACTGGAACAATATCGAGTTTTTGAGCACGAGGTCAAGGATCTCAAATCCTCGATGGGTGCTGATGATGACTTGGAAACTGAAGGTCTTATGGTTTCGAACAACACAGCTAGACTAACCAGTGCAGTAAATTCTCTGCCTCAACTCCTCGAGATGAAAAGGTTAATCGACATGCACACGACGATAGCCACCGGGATTTTGAATTCGATTAAATCCCGACGGCTCGACACCTTCTTCGAGATCGAAGAAAAAATTATGAGCAAGCAAACACTCGATGGTGGAATTCTGGACACGATTAACGATCCTGAGTGTGGATTGCCTGAAGATAAACTGAGACTCTTCATCATTTATTATCTTCTCACTAATATTTCCGATTCAGACTATAATAAGTACGAATCAGCTTTGGCGAATGCAGGCTGTGATTTGAGTCCTTTGACTTATATCAGAAGGTGGAGAAATTTCATGAAGATTTCTGGCTACCAGAATAACTACGAAGGTGGAGGAACGAAAACTGTTAGCATGTTTTCGAAACTGATGAATCAGGGATCATCTTTTGTGATGGAGGGAGTGAAGAACCTGGTGGTAAAGAAACACAATTTGCCGTTTACGAGGATTGTGGATGAATTGATAGAAATGAAGCAGTCGTCGCAAACTAGTGAATATTGTTATCTTGATCCTAAGCAAGTGAAGAACGTGGATCAGGCGCCAAAAACTAAAACTGAATTTCATGAGGCTATTGTTTTTGTTGTGGGTGGAGGTAATTATATTGAGTATCAGAATCTGATGGACTATGTTAAAACGAAAACTAGTGGGGGAATGAACAAGAAAGTTATTTATGGGTCTACTACTCTTCTCAATGCAAAACAGTTTCTTGAGCAACTTTCCCTTCTTGGTCAGGATGCTCAATAGGGGATGGTAAATTGATTTTCGTTATGGGAAAGACTGGAGTTGTATTATTGAGGGAAGCATTTTTATTGTAAATTAGGAAAGGAGGATATTTGTAAAGTAATTTGTAAACATGTTTTCAAGTTAAGTGTAATAAAGTTTAATTAAATTTTATTTTTTTGGTGGAAAATGAATACTAGGTTCGGATCAGATTTGCTAGGTTGTGTTTAAAATCTAATTTACTGGTGTATCGTTATAGTTATGTGTAATTAAATCATTTTAAAGTATTTTTGGTAATTTTTAACTAAATTCGAATTTAAGGAATCAGGCTAGATAGTCTAAAATGCTCTTAAAACAGGAGCAATACGGTGATTTTTCACGAAAAATAGAGGAATAAATTCTATTTGAAATGCTTAAGATTTCAAGTTGAAATATATTGCATTTTCAACAAAGTGGTTGACTTTTCAATATAAAAATTCGAATACACATACACATGAATAGTCAGCCGTTAAATTTTATATCCGAAAAGATGAATTTTCAACAACAAAATTTATTTTCTATCCAGAAAATGATTTTTAACCAAATAGTTGAATTTTAAAACAAAAAAGAATAAACTTCAACAAAAAACAGTTGTATTTTCAACCAAATAGTTGAATTTTCGACCAAAAAAGATGTCTTTTTAAGAAAATAGTTCAATTTTCAAACAAGAGACGAGTTTTCAACAAAAAAATTTATTTCTTCACCAAATAGTTGAATTTTCAACCAAATAGACGAATTTTAAACAAAAAATATTAAACTTCAACTAAAAACAGTTTCATTTTAAATCAAATAGTTAAATTTAAAAAAAGACGAATTGTTCAGAAGACATTTAAATTTTCCAGCAAGAAAGATAAATTTTTAAGCAAGAATTTTTTTTACCAAAGAAGATGAATTTTTAATCTAAAAGGACGAAATTTTTATACAAAAAGATTAATTATTGACAAAACACTGTTTTTTACTAAAAAAAATGATTTTTCAACAAAATAGTGGAATTTTCAACAAAATAATTAAATTTTTTTTTTAAGTAATTGAATTTTTGAACCAAATAGTTGAATTTTGCACTTACAAAGATGAATTTTCAAACAAATAAATTAAACTTCATTCAAAACCAGTTGCATTTTCAACCAAATATTTAAATTTTCGACCAAAAAAGATCACTACTTAACAAAGTAGTTTAATTATGACCAAATAGTTTAATTTTCATCCTACAAAGATTTTCAGGCTAGAAGAAAAATGTCATTCAAATTAATGTACTGTCAAGAAAAAAGAAGAATTTTCTATAAAACAGTTGAATTTTCAACATGAAAATATGATTTTTCAACAAAATATTTTATTTTCAACCAAAGAATAGCATTTTTAACCAAAAAATGGGAAATTTAAAACCAAGAAGATTAGTTTTCGACCAAAGAAGACAAATTTGCAACTAAAAAAGATCAATTTTCAACAAAAAATTGAAAATTTAAATTTTTCGTAAGAAATTCATTTAATAAAAACGAATTTGTTCAATTTTCATCATAATAGTTAAATTTTCAACTAAAAAAGTTAATTTTTCAACCAAATAGTTGAATTTTCAATTAAAAAGATAAGTTTTGTACCAAAAATTGAATAGGTGATATTTAAACCAAAAAATATTGTAATATTAAATAAAAAATAGTTAAATTCAACAAAAAAAGAGGAATTGTCGGCAAACATGTTGAATTCTAAAACAGAAACT
This sequence comes from Andricus quercusramuli, assembly GCA_932178445.1. Taxonomy (NCBI): domain Eukaryota; kingdom Metazoa; phylum Arthropoda; class Insecta; order Hymenoptera; family Cynipidae; genus Andricus; species Andricus quercusramuli. Next base: position 7,138 of record CAKNXH010048055.1, read on the forward strand.
TAATTTTCAACGGAATAGTCGAATGTTGTACCAAAATAATAGAATTTTCAACAAAACAGTTGAATTTTGAAGCAAAAAAGACGAATTTTCCATAAAACAGTTGAATTTTCAACTCAAAAATATGAATTTTTAATAAAAAAGTTAATTTTCGAACAAAGAGTTGCATTTTTAACCAAACAAGAGGAAATTTCAAACCAAAAGATTAGTTTTCTACCAAAGAAGACAAATTTTCAACTGAAAAAGATGAATTTCCCACCAAAAATGAAAAACTGCATTTTTATTTTCATTAATTAAAATAAAAACAAAAGAATTTATTTAATTTTTAACCTACAATGTACAGTGTTTTCAACCTGACAGTTAAAGTTTCAACTAAAAAAGCTAAATTTTCCACCATATAGTTGAATTTTAATGCAAAAAAGATAAATTTTCAACTAAAAATGTAATAGGTGATATTTGAACCAGAAAATATTGTAATATTTATTTAAAATTAGTTGAATTAAACCCATAACGACGAATTTTTCCACAAAATAGTTTAATTTTCAATCCGAAAATATGAATTTTCAATAAAAACTATCAATTTTCAGAAAAAAATGAAATAGTTAAATTTCTAGTTCAAAACATTATTTTTAACCCAAAAAAGCAAAATTTTCCGCAAAATACATGAATTTTCAATCAAAAAAGATCAATTTGCAACGAAAAAAGAACGCATATTCAACAAAATAGTTAAATCTTTAACCAATAAAATGAATTTTTGACAAAGTTCAAATTTTAATCAAGTAGTTGAATTTATTAAATTATTTTTTATTCTAACAAAATAATTACATTTTTAACCAAAAGAGATGAATTCTTAACGAAAAATTCAACAGCTGAGTTTTCAATTTAAAAAGATCAGTTTTCAACCAAAAAAGAACGATTTTTCAACAAAATAGTTGAATCTATATAAAATGGACGAATTTATCAACAAAATTGACTTACAAAGACAATTTTTCCAACAAAAAATATCAAACTTAATCAAATCTTATTGCATTTTCAACCAAAAAATTTAACTTTTCAACGAAATAATTAAATTTCCAACCATATAATTAAAATTTAATCAAATAGTTGAATATTAAAGCCAGAATGACTAATTTTCTACAAAACAGTTGAACTTTCAACCCAAAAATATGAATTTTCAATAAAAAAGTTCATTTTTAACTACATATTTAATTCATTAACGATAAAATTAATTTTTAAAAATGTTCAAATTTCAACCAAGTAATTGAATTTATTTCATTATTTTTCATTTTCAACAAGATAATAATCAAGTTTTTAACAAAATAGTAGAGGTTTTAACCAAAAGAAATGAATTCTTAACGAAAAATGTAACAGTTGGGTTTTTAATTAAAAGCGATCAATTTTTGAAAGCAAAAAAATGATTTTTTAACAAAATTGTCGAATCTATATGAAATGGACGAAGTCATCAACAAAATTGACTTACAAAGACGAATTCTCAAACAAAAGATATCAAAATTAATCAAAATTAGCTGCATTTTCAACCAAATAGTTAAATTTTCGACCAACGAAATTTAACTTTCAACGAAATAATTGAAATTTAATCAAATAGTTGAATTTTCAACCCGAAAATATGAATTTTAATTAAAAAAGTTAATTTTCAACCTCATATTTGATTTTTTAACTAAAAGCAATCAATATTCAACCGAAAATGGGACAGTTAAATTTCGAGTTTAGCAAATTAATTTTCAAACAAAAGAAGAATTTGCTACGAAATACATGAATTTGCAACCAAATAATTGGATTTTCAACTAAAAACAATCAATTTTCTATCAATGAAAGGAATTTGACAAAGTTCAAATTGCAACCAAGCAATTGAATTTATTTAATTATTTTTTATTCATTATTTTCAACCAAATAATTCAATTTTCAACAAAATAGTAGAACTTTTAACCAAAAGAGATGAATTCTCAACGCAAAATATAATAGTTGAGGTTTCAACTAAAAACGATCAATTTCCAACAAAGAAGAGACCGAATTTTCAACAAAATAGTCGAATTTATATAAAAATGAAAGAATTTCTCAACAAAATTGATCTACAGAGACGAAATTTCAAACAAAAGATCAAACTTAATCAAAACTGTATAGTTGCATTTTCAACCAAATAGTTAAATTTTCGACTAAAAAATTTAACTTTTCAACAAAATAATTAAATTTCCAACCAAATAATTGGAATTTAACCAAACAGTAGAATGTTCAAGCCAGAAAGACGAATTTTTTTTACAAAACAGTTGAAATTTCAACCCGAAAATATGAATTTTTAATAAAAAAGTTAATTTTCAACCTCATATTTGATTTTTTAACTAAAAGCGATTAATATTCAACTAAAAATGGAACAGCTAAATTTCTAGTTTAGCAAATTAATTTTCAAACAAAAAAAACAAAAAATTTTTAACCGAAAAATTGAATTTTTAACTAAAAACAATCAATTTTCAACCAATAAAATGAATTTTTGACAAGTTTTAAAAGTAGAACTTTTAACCAAAAGAGAAGAATTCTCAACGAATAGTGAAATTTTCGATCGAAAAAATTGAAATTTAACCAAATAGTTGAATATTCAAGCCAGAAAGACGAATTTCCTACAAAACAGTTGAATATTCAACCTAAAAATATGAATTTTTAATAAAAAAGTTCATTTCCAACCACATATTTGATTTTTCCAACTAAAAACGATCAATTTTCAACAAAAATGGAACAGTTAAATTTCTAGTTTATCAAATTATTTAAAAAAAAAAATAATTTTCCACGAAATACATGAATTTTTAACCAAATTACTGAATTTTCAACTAAAAACGATCAATTTCCAACAAAGAAGAGAACGAATTTTTAACAAAATAGTCGAATTTATTTAAAAATGAAAGAATTTCTCAACAAAAAAAAATAATTTTTAACCGTAAAATTGGATTTTCAACTAAAAACAATCAATTTTCAACCAATAAAATGAATTTTTGACAAGGTTCAAATTTCAACCAAGCAATTGAATTTATTTAATTATTTTTTATTTACTATTTTCAACCAAATAATCAAATTTTTAACCAAAAGAGATGAATTCTCCACGAAAAGTATGATAGTTGAGTTTTCAACTAAAAACGATCAATTTCAAACAAAAAATAGAACGAATTTTCAACAAAATAGTCAAATTTAAATAAAAATGGACGAATTTTTCAACAAAATTGATTTACAAAGACGAATTTTCAAACAAGAGATAAAAACTAATCACAATTAGTTGCATTTTCAATCAAATAGTAAAATTTTCGATCAAAAAAATTGAAATTTAACCAAATAGTTGAATATTCAAGCCAGAAAGACGAATTTTCTACAAAAAAGTTAAATTTCCAACCAGAAAATATGAATTTTTAATAAAAAAGTTCATCTCCAACCACATATTTGATTTTGTTAAATAAAAACGATCAATTTTCAACAAAAAAGATAAATTATCAACATAAGATGTAATATTTGATAATGCAACAAAAAAGAGAGAGAAGATTTTCATTTTAAATCAAATCAGTTAAATTGAACAAAAAAGGACAAGTTTTCAACAAAACAGTTAAATTTTTAATCAGAGGTAAATTTTAAACCACAAATTGCATTTTCAACCAAGTTTTTCAAATTTAGGAATCGAATATTTAAATTTTCATTTAATTAATTTTCATAGAAAAAAAAAAAAAAATTTACCAAAATTGTTGAATTATCAACAAAAATAAAACTAATTTTCAACCACAAGATGAATTTTCAAGCAAGAAAAATAATTTTCCAATAAAAAAAAAAGGAATTTTCAAATAAAAATATATATACATTTTTGGAACAAGAAAAAAACAACAAAATTTTCAACCAGAAAAATGATTTTTTAGCCAAAATAGATGATCAGTTTTCAACAAAAAATGGAACAGTTAAATTCCTATTTTATCAAATTAATTTAAAACAAAATTCTACGAAATACATGAATTTTCAACCAAATAATTGGATTTTCAACTAAAAACGATCAATTTTTAACCAAAAAATAACGTTTTTTCAAAAGAATTAAGTTTTGAACCAAACAAGAAAATGAATTTTTGACAAAGTCGTTCAAATTTCAACAAAGTAATTGAATTTATTTCCTTATTATTTTCAACCAAATAATTGACTAAAATATATCCAGAATATAATGGTAGACTTTTTCAAAAGTGAATGAGTGTGAAGTCTGAAAAGGATAATATTTTTCGGAAATATATATCGATTTTTATTAATTTACGGAACAAACTTTCAATCGATTGGGGTCATGACATGGTAAAGATTACAAATTAATTCTCCTGAGTTTCAAACTGCAAAGCTTTGCTATTCTTAATTAAAATTACAAACTTATCTAGAAATTCGTCTAAAAATCAACTAATTACGTATCAGTATTCGAAAGAGCGTTACCGACTTTCATCAGCCTTTCATGAACCTCTCGAGCGAATTGGACCTGGCCCTGAACAGTCATTAAAAATTGAGGGTAAGTTAAAGCAGATCCTTCTTGAGGAGTCACTGTCTCTGTTCTAGTTGGCATTACCGGAATCGGTAAGTATCTAACAGAACTAGAATGCTGAGACATGCACTCTATCGAAGTTTTCAGGTGCAATTCGATTTGATCACAAATCGAATAAAAGTCCTCCATGTTCTTATTAAATCTGTGATCTGGAGGATCAATGCCTTTTGTGGATCCAACATCGACGAGACTATTTTGCTGGAGAGTTTGAGCTGCAGTTTTGAGAGTAACTGATAAAGCGTCTCTTAGAGGTCCAACAAGCGATTTGACTTTGGATATATTGTCCAGTTTTTCCTGAGGTTGTTGCTGCTGACCTTGTTGTTGGGTTTGGGCCAGTTGTTGACCTCCGGCCTGGGTTATCTGGCCCATTCCCATCCCACCAGCCTGCTGAATTGGAGGAATGTTCATCTGGAAATTAAAAATTTTATTTAAGAAGGTGGCTGCAAAACTTCATTTTCAAAATTCCCTCATCTTTGTCTTATCTATCTTTCAATTTCGCTGATCATTAATAATCAAAGACCAGTATTTAAATCTTGTGGTATTTTTAGCATAGAATCTTTTCGAAATGGAATTAAACAATTTCAGATTACTTTTTTTTTAAATTTCATATTTACCAAAAAATATGAGTTTTCTACGATGATAGATGAATTTTAAATCCAAAAATTTTAGATCCAAAAGAAGGCAATTTCTCTTCAAATAGACGAATGTTCAATAAAATAGTATAATTTTTGACAAAGTAATTAAATTCCTAACAAAATAGTTGCATTTTCAACCTAAAAAGACGAAATTTCAACAAAATATATGAATTTTCAAGAAAAGAGTTGAATTTTCAACTAAAAAAGATAAATTGTCAACAAAAAATGGAAAAGTTAATAAAAAAATCATTTTCAAAATTCCCTGATTTTTAGCTTAACAATCTTTCAATTATTACCAAAAAATATTGAAAAAAAGATTGAATTTGAATAGAATAATTGAATTTTTTAGAAGACATGAATTTTCGACCAAAAAAGATTTCTTTTAAACAAAATACTTGAATTTTCAAC
>CAKNXH010048058.1:454-17090 GCA_932178445.1 Andricus quercusramuli
TATAATTGAGTAAAAATTAAATAATTTTTAAATATGAAGTTTTTCATAATATGTATCAATAACAGAGGAACGGTGATTTTCAGATCTTTTTTGGTTGAAAAGAAAACTGCTCGGTTGAAATGTCTGACTCCAGAAATCTTTCTTGGATGGAGCTATAACTCTTTTCTTGAAAATTAAATTTTTTGGCGGAAAATTCAAATATTTTCTTAAGTAGCCATCTATTTCGTGAAATAGTCATCTATTTTGTTGAAAACGCAACATTTTTTACTTCAAATGTTCGGAATGTAAAGCGTTTCTAATCGAATCATACACTGTTAGAAATGTTTGCAATTTTAATATGCAAGGGCATATGAAGTTTAACATACTTTTTACATGAAATTGAAATGTATATACAATGAATATGCATTTTAAAATAGCACATATGAAGTTTAATATACAGACATATGACTCTTCAATTCGTGTATATCAAATTTCAATACTTCGCGCACTAATATATTGAGGTGGACGCCAGGCATGCGCACAGAGCTGGATTTACGCCGACAGTCAGCCTTGCCGGGGAATACCGGCGTTCCGTGGCGTGCACGTGCATGTTTAATGAGAAAACGAAAAAAATCAGTACAAATTGTATAAATTTAGAAAAAAGTGATTTTGGCAAGCATTTAAGCATTACAGACGCCTGAAAAAAAAAACATCGTGATGTTTCTAGGTAAGTAAAGCCATCAATGTTTCATCATATGTTTGTTATTTCAATCAGAATTAACTGGTTAATGTATAATCGATTTCAATCAAAAACTGCTGTTTTTCAGAATAATCATACATATGGGTAGATTTGCAATATTTCCCAAGACATCAAGAGTATTGTCGGTATTTCTACTTAAGCTGCGTTTATATACAAGCAATACTCAGAGGATTCTAACCCTAAAATACGTAAGCCTTATTTTATTTCCTTTACATTTTTCGACTTGACAATTAATTCCGAAAGAATATATCATTAGCGTGACTAGATGTCCTGATTTATCAGGACGGGTCCCGATTTTTTATTGCTATCCTGATTTTCTGATTTTTTTCACGTGATTTTTCATGCCCGAAAACGAAAACTCGCGATTTTTATTGTGCGTCTGGAATTTTACTAATATCTGAAAAGAAAGGAAAATATCGATTTGTCTAAAAAAATTGAAAGTTCTAAAAAGTATTTAAATTAATTAACATATCGTAGAGATTGTGATCAATTATTTAAATAAAAATGTTAACCTCGGAGAAGATATTTGTAGTTATAATTTATAAACTCAGGGAATGAAGCTATCATTTTATTATATTGTTCGAAATTCAATAGTTTTGTTAAAAACAAACAATTCAATCTTTTTGGTTGAGAATTCAACTGTTCTGTTGAAATCCGACTTTTTGGTCGAATATTAACTTTTTTTTGAAAATTTATATTTTCTGTTTTAAAATTCTGTTTTTTTTTTTAGAAAATTCGTCTTTTACATAAAAATAATGTTTATAACTAAAAATTTAATTATTCCATTTCTGGTTGCAAATTTTATCTTTTTAGTGGAAAATTCATGTATTTCGTTGAAAATTAATTTGTTTGGGTGGAAATTGAACAATTTTGATTAAAAAAAAGTTTTTTTTTTAAATTACTTTTTTTAACTGAATCTATAACTATTACATTTTCGGTGTTGAAAGTTCATCTTTTTCATTTGGAAATTCGTGAGTTTTGTTGACTATTCGTCTTTTTTGGTAGAAAATTATTCATTAAGATTGAAAATTCATATTTTTATCGAAAATTCCAATATTTCATTTACAATTAATTTTTCGTATTGAAGATTCATCATTAATATCATGGTAGTTGAAAATTGATTTCTTTGGTCAAAAGATTTATTATTTTGTGAAAAACTCGGTCCTTTATGGTATAATATTAGGTTTCCTGGTGAAAAATTCATTTTTTTGGTTGGCAGCTGATTTCTTTAGTTGAAAAATGAACTATTTTGTTTCATTCTCCTTTTTTCGTTAAAATTTAATTTTCTTCAACAGAAAATATAACCGTTACATTTTTTTTGTAAATTTATCTTTTGCAGTTAGGAACTAATGTATTTTGTTGAAAATTAGTCTTTTTTGGTAAAATATTGAGTTTCTAGGTGGAAAATTCATCTTTTTGGTTGACAACTAATTTCTTTGATTGAAAATTTTTTTTGCCTGCAAAAAATTCATTTTCTAAACTGAAAATATAATTGTTATATTTTTAGTTGAAAATTTATCTTTTTTAGTGGAGAATTCGTTTTTGTTGTTGTTGTTGAGACTTAATCGTCTTGGTTGAAACATAATTTCATCTGTTAAAAATGTCACTATTTTGTAGAAAATGTATGTATTTTGTTCAAAATTATTCTTTTTTGTTAGAAAATTAATTTTATTCATTGAAAGTTAATTTCTTCGTTTGGAACTTTAACCTGGAAAAAAAAATTGTATCGGACAGTGAAAATAAAAAATTAGCCAGGGAAAACTGAGGGAATTTCGAAATTGGTGTTATATAGCAAGCCTTTAAAAAAACGTGCCTCAAGTTAAATTGTATTCGCATGGGAGAAATTAGAGGCTCAAAGGGTGAAAAGTGGAATAGTGTCATGCTTTTTCGATCAAGCCATCTGGTCATCCTACATATTATATCAATTGCAGGAGAACCTTCAAAAGAAATACACCCAGAGTAATTATATATGTTAAATCCGCTTTAATATTATAATAAATTTAAATTTAAAGTTTAAAATTTAAAGATTTTTCGGGTTTCAATCGTGTGCGAAACTATGAATGTTGCCGACGTTTCGTGAACATTGCAGTTCACTTCTTCAGGGCTGACCTGAAACTGAAGTTTCAGGTTATGTTGTTCTTATATATGTATTCTCTACGATGCTTGTGATTGGCCAGAGTGCCCCATGGTGGGGACTGCTTGAACTTGATTGGCCAATTAAGTCTTTTTTAAAAAACCCGGGAGGACGGAAAGCCAAATCGGATTGGTATTATATCCATTGTCCCTATTGATGTTATTAGGGTGTTTCAAGATTTCGATTGCTTCTCTATGTTTTCTTGGAAATTTATTGTACGTTTTGGCAATGACAGTTGTTTTGTCAAATAAAATACTATGTCCTGTTTCGATATGATGCTCAGCTACTGCTGATTGTGTGAAATTTTTTAGCCTAACTTTACTCTCATGTTCCTTTACACGTTGACTTACCGCCCTCCCGGTTTCTCCAATATAGACTTTACCACAAGAACAAGGGATTTGATATACTCCCGGATCACCGAAAGGTTCCTTTTTATCTTTGGGGTTGTTTAGAAGTTGTCCTATTTTTGCAGGTGGTTTAAATATAGTTTGGATGTTGTGTTTGTTGAGAATTCTTCCTATTTGTTCCGTGATACCTTGAATGTAGGGTAGGATGGTGGTTGTTTTTCTCTCTCTTTCTTTAGTAGGTTGTGTTGACTTATTTTCTTGAGTGTATTTTCTTATTGCTTTATTAATTTGTTTGTTTGTGTAACCGTTTTGTATTAGGATTTGTTTAACATTTTGTAATTCCTTTTGTAAGTTATCTTTATCTGTTATGGAGACAGCTCTGTATACAAGGGAATTGATGACCGATTGCTTTTGAGATGGGTGGTGGTGGGAGGAGGCATGCAGGTATCTGTTTGTATGCGTGGGTTTTCTGTAAACTTCATGTCCTAATGTGTTATCAGATCTTTTATAAACTAGTACGTCCAAGAAAGGTAATTTTCCGTTTTGTTCAATTTCCATAGTGAACTTGATATTAGGGTGTATTTGATTGATGAAATCGAAAAATTTGTTTAGTTTGTCTAGTCCGTGTCTCCAGATGACAAAAGTGTCGTCAACGTAACGGCACCAGAATTCCGGTTTAAGCTTGGATTTGTTAAAGATTTTAGTTTCTAAATTTTCCATAAAAATGTTGGCTATTACAGGTGAGATTGGAGATCCCATTGCTGCTCCTGTGGTTTGTTCATAGAATTGGTTATTGAAAGAGAAATAGGTATTAGTGAGACAGTGTTCTATTAAAGGTGTGAGATTGGAGGGGAAGTTTGCGAATGATTTAATAATATCGATTGTATCAGAGATTGGTACTTTTGTAAAGAGAGCTACTACGTCGAAACTCACTAGGATGTCTTGGGGTTGAATGTGAATTTGTTGTATTTTTCTGATGAAGTCAAAAGAGTTTTTGATGTGTGTGATAGAGTTTCCTGTGAAAGGCTTCAGTTTTTTGGCGAGAAAGCGTGCTAGGTTGTAAGTTGGAGAGTTTATTGCGCTGACGATCGGTCTGAGTGGGATGTTGTTTTTGTGAATTTTTGGAAGTCCGTAAAGTTTTGGAGAGATAGGATTAGTAGGTTTTAATTTAGATATTGTATCGCTGTCAAGATTTGAGTCTTTTAGGAGGCTTTGTGTTTTTCTGGTTATTGTTTTTGTGGGGTCTTTTTTAAGCTTTTTATATGTATCGTCAGTAAGAAGGTCCATGATTTTGTTGTTATAGTCTTCTTTATTCATAATTACTGTTGTGTTGCCTTTGTCTGCGTGTAATATAATGATGTCTTTATTCTGATTGAGTTCTTGAATAGCTGTTTTTTCTTGTTTTGTTAAGTTTGAGGAAGGAAGTTGGGCTTCGCGTAAAATGTTGGCTGTCCTACGTCGTATGTCATTTGCTTTTTCGGGTGGAAGGGTGTATATTGTGGATTCCAAATTACTGATGATTTCTTCTTTTGGGATTTTGGAGGGGGCGACTGCAAAATTATGTCCTTTAGATAAGGCTGAAATCATTTCGTTGCTGAGATGATGGTTAGAGATGTTTTTTACTGTATTAGTTAATGGTGCGTGCTTTACTGGAAGTAATTTGTCAAATTTTATTTTTTGTTTCTCAGTGCAAAAATCTTTAATCCGTTGGGATTGGTCAAATGATATGCGGTCCAATGTGGACCAAACGTCAAATCTGAGAGTGTTTGATAGAAAAAGATGAAGTTTTAATAGTTTTTTGGAGGTGGTATGCAAGTCAAATTTGGTATGTTGTATCCTTTCTTTTAAGAGAAGCAAACTTGTTTTATGTAGAATTGATTTGGATTTAGATGTTCCCAAATGGTTTTTCAACTGTAAGAATTTTGGGACGATGTTATTGTCCCTACACCGTTTTAAGAAAGCTAAAGATGTTAGTAGTTTAGCTTGAGAAGACCTGAGCTTACTAAAAGTGTTAGTTTTAGTAAGGAAACTCTCCCCGTAGAGTTCTTTAATAATAGATTTGATACTTTCACGATGATTCATTATAATAAATTTAAATTAAAAATTTAAAATTTAAAGATTTTTCGGGTTTCAATCGTGTGCGCAACTATGAATGTTGCCGACGTTTCGTGAACATTGCAGTTCACTTCTTCAGGGCTGACCTGAAACTGAAGTTTCAGGTTATGTTGTTCTTATGTATGTATTCTCTACGATGCCTGTGATTGGCCAGAGTGCCCCATGGTGGGGACTGCTTGAACTTGATTGGCCAATTAAGTTTTAGTAGCTTTAATATTGTTTATTGTTGATGATTACTTGAATTTTGAAGGATCATGCAATTTTAAATTTCACATTCGCTAATAAGTGTTTCTTTTTTATTTAGAAGTTCCTTAATATTCAGGTTCGTTTTGAAACTATGCAATTTAAATACGGTATTTTGAAATAGTATGTGTAATTTAATATTTTTGAAATTAACTCTGATGAAGCATTATACTTTTATTATCAGAAAATAAAAATGCAGGGATATTTTATTTAAACGCTTAAATTTCATGAGCAGTTTATAATATTACCAAATTGAAAAATTTCCTAACGCTTTTAATATTACCAAATTTGAAAATTCCCGAATAATAAAATTCCATCCAAAAAATTGCCGAATTATAAAAAATTCCTGAATTCAAAAAATAATTTTGTTTATATATTTATAAAGTTAATGGAATGATTACGAATGCAATTATATCAAAAATAATTTTTTTTATTAATGAAAAAATTCTTATTTTTTATATGCGCAATTTTTCTAGTTCGGATATTTTATTATTCGGGAATTTTTCAATTTAGTAATACCATAAACTGCCGGGAATTTTCCAATTCGGTAATATTATGAACTCAATATAATCATTATAAATTATTTAATATTAATATTAGTAATAATAATTTTTCATCAAATTATTATTAATTATTACAAACCTAATGAACTCAATAATTAGAATTCAATTCAATATATCATTTATTGTATTATATGCATTATAATTGTATATGCATAACGTTTTGTATTCTATTTTACAGATTTATATTCGAAATAAATCCCCTATTGGTCGCAGATAAGAGAGAAAAAGGAGCAAAAAGAAGACTAGGGTCTTTCAATACGCAAGTAAAAAACTTTATGGCAACCTTGGAAGGAATTATCAAAACTTTGTGAATTGTTTTTTCTAAGTTCAACCGTTTTTTAGGAAATGTACTTAAAAAGTATTCTTATGTGCAAATGAGGTTTAAAAAATGTTTCAAATAACAAGTTTAACGTTACTACTTTACAAATTTTTAACTTAAAAAAATTGTCAACATCGAATTGATTAGAAATTATTATTTAATAAAATTTTTTAAATGTATTAAATTTAACAAAATGGGTTTAATCACACGACTGAGACTAAGTAATATAGATTAAATAAAAGTTTCATATATTAAAAATGTGTTTCGAATAGTTTTTTTTTGGTCCTACTATTTTTTATAACAATTTCATCTTTTCGGATTGAGTTGCGATAGAAAAAGTATTGACTTACGCAATAGCAAAATCGTTAGCAAAATAAAAGAAGTACATGTTTGTTTCCTGGTTATTGTAAAAATATGTAACAAGAGTATATATTAGGATACCTTGAAAATATTTTAACAATAATATTGAAAAATGGAAAATGGGTTTCATTATTATTCTGATGGTTTTGCTAATGCTTGAGGCAAAACTTATTTTTTTGCAGCTTTTTCCGAAAAGATATATACATTTTTTTACTCGTCTCCTAAAATTAATATACCTGTATAGGAAAAATTCTAAGCATGGTATTATTACACTGGGAAAAAAATCCGCTTCTCCCAAAACGATGCGTCGTGTTGAGAGTTTTCGTTTTGCCGTAACACGATGCAAGTTTTGGGAGAACACTCCTGTGAGTGTTACGGGAAAACGATGGCATCGTGTTGTGGCAACACGATCATCGTTTTAAGACGTTGCGTTGAATGCAAAGAAAATGCAAACATGAGAGCCACTGCGTTCTTTGACGTAGCGAGGTATTCTCCCACGTTGTTCTCCTCTGTCTCCGAAATTGCAAGTTACTTGCATTTGCACCTTTTTCTATCTGCCCTCTTTTTTAATAAAAGAGGACGACGGGAGTATTCGGTGTTTCATATAGAATCTTGATCTGTTTTGTTTTTCCAGAATTCAAACTCCATCGCGACCCCATTCTAAGGTGACGTCCATCCCCTTAGAGTCATATCCCCATGTATATTAGCGTGGTCAAAAAATTCATTGCAACATTTTTTTCTCTAATAATTATGCATATCGCCCTGAAATTCATTTGAATTCGCACAAAAATTAATTAATTTATGTTTTTGAAAAAAAAATTATGTTTAGAGATGGCGCCAGAACCATGAAATTAACCACAATTTTCCCATGAGAAAAAAGACGTTTTTGTACATTTCATTTAGGGTCATTAACATTAGGTGAATCGAGTTTAAACTCAAGAATTCTCTTAACAATTAGGCATATAGTACGAAAAAAATATTACTTTTTGAATACCACGCCCTTATGTCTGTTTTATACAATACTATTTCATAGTGATAATTATATGTCTGCATGAAATGTCTAAACAATTTATTATTGTTATTAGTAATTTTCTCTTAGAATAGAGTTAGAGTCGCAGTTTTTTTTTTAAATTTCCACTTCCTGTCCAATTTTTGATTGGATTGAGGTAATAGCTTATCAATGTTAACAAACATGATTATTAACACAATTTATTATTATTGCTAATAATATTCTCTTTGAATAATGTTAGAAATTGCAGTTTTTCTGACATCTTCAACCTTTTGTCCACTTTTCCCTTGAAATGAGTTAATACTTAATTCAAAAAATATAATTGTATAAACAAATTATCATTGTTTATAGCTGTACTTTTCTACATCTATATTAGATATTTGCGGTTTTTTCTAAAATTCTAACTTTATGTCCACTTTCAATATGAAGTGAAGTGATAATTAATTTAAGTTAACAAAGATAATTGTTTAACAAATTATTATCATCGCTAATAATATTCTCTTTGCCTAATATTAGAAAGTTGCGGTGTTTTTCCGAAATTTTTAACTATTTGTCTATTTTTTACTTGGAGTGAGTTACTAATTATTTAAGTCGAGCAAAGTAATTGTTTAAACAAATTGTCATTATGATAAACTATCTTCCTCTATATTATTGGCAGACATTTGCGATTTTTTGTGAAATTTTTAATTTTTTGTCTACTCTTCAATTAGTGATTATTATTTGTAACCATCTAAAAAATCTCTTCTAATTTTGTGGATATATGAATATATTTTTCTGAAATAAAGCAGATCTTTGACTTAAATTGTATATGGGGTAAAATTTCCCAAGTGTACCCGCCTAAAATTTGTTTGTCGCCTATCTTATTCAAACTCCGCCAGATTGTAGTGCTAGTGGACCTCTTTATATTCTGTAAAGGGGGCGCACCTAGTATAACGGGTTGTCAATATACAGGGGCCTGAATTTTGGACGATTCACCCCGACTGCTAACCTTCAATTGTACATAACTCCTGTTACAGTTATCCAATTTAACTTTTTTTATGCGGGTTTTAGAAAGGTATTTTAACAAGGTTTACAACAAAAATAACCAATGAACAATAAAAAAATTATTTCACTTTGATTTTTCATTTTAAAAAACATTTTTGTGATTTTCTCCCAATGCGGCATTTTCGATATTTTTTTAGTTGGGCCAGAAAAAAAACTTGATTTTTTCTCGTGAAAAACACTCTGAAACGAAAATGGGATAGAAAGTATTGGTTAGGTTTTAGAAGGTCATAAGAACGCAGGTACCCCGCGCCAACAAGCCACGGCGCTACTAGGCGTGCTGTAGTGTCTCGGTGGTTCTAATAATTGATAAAAATTATGTTTCTGCTTACAAGTAACAAAAATCAGGTCACGATCTTTACAACTGTCATCTATTACAAAGAGGGTAATGAATTAAAACATCGCAATGTAGCTCTTTTATCCGACAACCTAAATCACGACACGATATCTGTTTACGAATTTCAGAAAGTTATAACCAAATACCCAAAAGAAAATTTCAAAACTAAAAAAAAATTATTTACTTTACCGATGGTGCAACACAACATTTTAAAAATAAGTACAATTTTGCAAATCTGCTTTATCATGAAGCAGACTTCGGTATTAAGACGAAGTGGCACTTTCACGCGACTGCACATGGAAAAGGACCATGTGATGGAATTGGGGGCAATTTGAAAAGACTCGCCGCACGTGCAAGTCTCCAGGCGTCATCTCAGAACCAGATTTTGACTGCTGATGCTCTATATCCTGAAACGGTGATATTTTTCATTTCCAAAGAAAATCATGCCGCCACTGCTGAAAACTTTAAAACTCGATTCGACTTTGCAAAGAATATGCCGGGCACACAAAAATACCATTACTTTGTACCTTTTTCAGAATCGACTATAATTTTGAAGAAATATTCATCATCTCCACAGTATGACATTTTCCCGAAGAGAAAAATCGCAAAGAGATCGCGAAGGGAATAGCAAAGTGAACGTTAAGCTGAACAAAAAATCACTTTTTAAGTAACACAGTGAGTGGCAAGGGGACTCACACCAAAAAGCACCCCAAAACGTGAGAGGCAAGGGGACTCACATAAAAATAGCACCCCAAAACATGAGAGGCAAGGGGACTCACATAAAAAAAGCACCCCAAAAAGTGAAACGCAAGGAGACTCACGTCAAAAATTGTTAAAAGCAAAGAGATTAACACCAAAAAAACTCACGAAAACGTGGCAAGCAAGACGACTTATTAAAAACCATCTCGAAATGTAACAGATAAGCAGAACCATCCACCAAAATCTTTAATGATTTTATTATTAACTATCGTTTTCATACAATGGAACCATTTGAAAATTTTAATTAAGAAAATATGTAAATCGTTCTCCAGCTACATGAAAGTAAGGATAAAATGAAATATTCGTTACATTTTAACTGAAAAATCATTTTTATCAATTATTAGAACAACTGAGTCACTACAGCAAGACTAGTAGCGCCGTGGCTCGTTGGCGCGGGCACCTGCGCTCTTATGACCCTCTACAACTCAACCAATACTTTCCATCCCATTTTCGTTCTGGGGTGTTTTTCAAGAGAAAAAATCAAGCTTTTTTTATAGCCTAACTA
The DNA here is from genome assembly GCA_932178445.1 of Andricus quercusramuli. NCBI lineage: Eukaryota > Metazoa > Arthropoda > Insecta > Hymenoptera > Cynipidae > Andricus > Andricus quercusramuli. The sequence continues at coordinate 10,926 of CAKNXH010048058.1, forward strand.
AAAAAATATCAAAAATGCCGCATTGGGAGAAAATCACAAAAATATTTTTTAAAATGAAAAATCAAGGTGAAATAATTTTTTTATTGTTCATTAGTTATTTTCGTTGTAAACCTTGTTAAAATAAATTTTCAAAACCCGCATAAAAAAGTTAAATTGGATAACTGTAACAGGAGTTATGTACAATTGAAGGTTAGCAGTCGGGGTGAATCGTCGAAAATTAGGGCCCCTGTATCTTGACAACCCGTTATACTAGGTGCGCCCCCTTTACAGAATATAAAGAGGTCCACTAGCACTACAATCTGGCGGAGTTTGAAATAAGATAGGCAACAACAAAATTTTAGGTGGGGACACTTGGGAAATTTTACCCCATATATGGATCATAATACATAAATGTAAATTTTCTTTAAAGTCGTTACTGAAGGCCTTTTTGTTCAAATTAATATTAATATATATTATTTGTTTCCAGCTTGCATAAGTTATTAACTCGCTAAGTGAAACGTTGACAAAATGTTTGAAAATTCAGAAAAAATCGCAACTTTCTAGCAATTATCCAAGATGAGATAATGATGCACAATAATGAATTGTTCAAACGAATATTTTTTTTAACCTACATTAATTATTAGTTCACGAAGTCAGTGAAAGTTGACAAAAAAATTGGAAATTTTCAGAAAAAACCGCAACTATCTAGCATTACAATTGCAGAAGATAGTTCATAACAATAATAATTTGTTTGAACAATTATGTTCATATAACAATAATATATTTTGAAATAATAATAAATTCTTGAGAGCATTCATTTTGTAAACTTTCATTCATTAGTTACCTCACTCTAATTAAAAATTGGACAAAAAGTGGGAAATTTTTTAAAAAACTGCAATTTTGAAGAATTATTCCAAATTGTTTTAGGAGAATATTATTGAAAATAATAATAAATTGTTTGAAAAATTATCTTTATTATGAATCATCAGGTAATACCTAACTTTCATTGCAAATTAGACAAAAAGTGGAAAATATGCATAATTATATTTTCAACTGAACAGATAATTTTTCAACCAAGAAGTTCAATTTTCTACTAAAATAGACGGATTCTCAAAAAATACATTAATTTTCGAGAAATTACATACATTTTTCACCGAGCACTTGATTTTTCAACTAAAGAGTTGAAACAATCAGCTTTGGCCAAAAAAAAAATTTCAACAAAATACATAAATTTGGATAACAGTTAAATTTTCAATTAAGAAGATTATTTTTCAACCAAAATAGACAAATTTTCAATAAACTAAAGGAACCTTAAACCAAATTGTTGAATTTTCAGGCTAAAAAAATCAATTTTCAACCAAAAATATATGTCAAATTTCCACTTGAAAAAATTAACTTTAAATAAAGAAAATATGAAATCTCGACAAAAAAGTTAATTTTCAAAAAAATAGTTCAATTTTCAGTTGAAAAATCCATTTTAACCCCAAAAAGGGAAACTTCTATAATTAGTTTAGGTTTTAACCAAAGGAATGAAGTTTGTGCTAAAATTATAAATCTTCAACTAAAGAAGATGAATTTCCAACCAAATAGTTAAATTTTTAGTCTAAAAAAGATCACTTTTTAGCCAAGAACGGAATACAAAAATCTTCCTTGAAAAACAATCATTTTTAATTTAGGAAAGCAAATCCTTTACAAAACTTTTGAACTTTCCACCAAAAAGTTGAATTTTTTATTAGCTTGTTGAATTTTCAAGCCAAAATAATAAATTTTTTTTAAGAAACTCGAATTTTCAACAGAAAAAGTTTAATTCTCTACCAAATACATTAATTTTCTACAAAATTGTTTAACTTTCAAACCAGGGGACGAAATTTGTACGAAAAAGTTGAATTTGCAACACATATATATACATAAATGTAATACAAAATTGAAGTAAATTTTCAAACTAACAGCTGAATTAATAAATTTAAATTTTAAAATTTAGAATTTAAAGATTTTTCGGGTTTCAATCGTGTGCGAAACTATGAATGTTGCCGACGTTTCGTGAACATTGCAGTTTTATTCTTCAGGGCTGGCTTGAAACTGAAGTTTCAGGTTATGTTGTTCTTATATATGTATTCTCTACGATGCCTGTGATTGGCCAGAGTGCCCCATGGTGGGGACTGCTTGAACTTGATTGGCCAAAAACGCTTTCTTGCCAAAAAACTTAAGCCTTTTACAGGAAACTCTATCACACACATCCAAAACTCTTTTGACTTCATCAGAAAAATACAACAGATTCACATTCAACCCCAAGACATCCTAGTAAGTTTCGACGTAGTATCTCTCTTCACAAAAGTACCAATCTCTGTTACAATCGATATTATTAAATCCTTTGCAAACTTCCCCTCCAATCTCACACCTTCAATAAAACACTGTCTCACTAATACCTATTTCTCTTTCAATAACCAATTCTACGAACAAACCTCAGGAGCAGCAATGGGATCTCCAATCTCACCTGTAATAGCCAACATTTTCATGGAAAATTTAGAAACTAAAATTTTTAACAAATCCAAGCTTAAACCGGAATTCTGGTGCCGTTACGTTGTCGACACTTTTGTCATCTGGAGACACGGACTAGACGAACTAAACAAATTTTACGATATCATCAATCAAATACACCCTAATATCAAGTTCACTATGGAAATTGAACAAAACGGAAAATTACCTTTCTTGGACGTACTAGTTTATAAAAGATGTGATAACACATTAGGACATGAAGTTTACAGAAAACTCACGCATACAAACAGATACCTGCATGCCTCCTCCCACCACCACCGATCTCAAAAGCAATCGGTCATCAATTCCCTTGTATACAGAGCTGTCTCCATAACAGATAAAGATAACTTACAAAAGGAATAACAAAATGTTAAACAAATCCTGATACAAAACGATTACACAAACAAACAAATTAATAAAGCGATAAGAAAATACACTCAAGAAAACAAGTCAACACAACCTACTAAAGAAAGAGAGAGAAAAACAACCACCATCCTACCCTACATTCAAGGTATCACGGAACAAATAGGAAGAATTCTCAACAAACACAACATCCAAACTATATTGAAACCACCTGCAAAAATAGGACAACTTCTGAACAACCCTAAAGATAAAAAGGAACCTTTCAGTGATCCGGGAGTATGTCAAATCCCTTGTTCTTGTGGTAAAGTCTATATTGGAGAAACCGGGAGGGCGGTAAGTCAACGTGTAAAGGTACACGAGAGTAAAGTTAGGCTAAAACATTTCACACAATCAGCAGTAGCTGAGCATCATATCGAAACAGGACATAGTATTTTATTTGACAAAATAACCGTCATCGCCAAAACGTACAATACATTTCCAAGAAAACATAGAGAAGCAATCGAAATCTTGAAACACCCTAATAACATCAATAGGGACAATAGATATAATACCAATCCGATTTGGCTTTCTGTCCTCCCGGGTTTTTTAAAAAAGACTTGATTGGCCAATCAAGTTCAAGCAGTCCCCACCATAGGGCACTCTGGCCAATCACAGGCATCGTAGAGAATACATATATAAGAACAACATAACCTGAAACTTCAGTTTCAGGTCAGCCCTGAAGAAGTGAACTGCAATGTTCACGAAACGTCGGCAACATTCATAGTTTCGCACACGATTGAAACCCGAAAAATCTTTAAATTCTAAATTTTAAAATTTAAATTTATTATAATAAATAATCGTAAAAGTATCAAATCTATTATTAACAGCTGAATTTTTAACTAAAACTATAAATTGTCAACCAAAAAAAACTTAATTTTTAATACACCAATTCATGCACGGCCCGAAATATGCACGTGATTTTAGGGTTTTTTAATGAATAAACTGTAAAGGAAAAATATGAATAAAGTAGAATTTATCAGCTTATTATATTCCATTTGAAAATTTCCTGTCAATAATTATTGGGGTAGTCCTATTCACATACATTCTTCGAAGAAAATTTACAATCGCCCCCTCCGCAAAATTTACTGAATCCTCCCATGATAATAATAATAGGTCTTATTCGAGAAGCAGAAAATATTTATTTATGTTCTTTACCTCATTTTAAGGAGGACATTTCAGACTTTAATCCAGCAAAGTTACAATTTTTTCCATTCACTTCAAGAGCGTGGAAATTGAGAATAGGAAATTGGTCAGAAACGGAAACTAGGTCGGTCTTTTTCACAAAACTTGAAAAAATAAAGTGTTTTGTAGGTACCGATTTATGGATTCCAATGGAAAAAAAGGTCTATTGATTTCCTATTTAAAATAAAACTCGGGAGATCAGAAACAAATTAGATCCATTAAGCACGAAGGAAAAGATAACATCGCTAAGAAGTATAACCTAACTCCTATATTGGCCTCGCATCTCATGTTTTATTTCAAGTCTAAAATTGGACACTTTATTTTTGAAAGAAAATTTTGAAAAATGAGAAATACACAAATTATTTCAGGAAGTTGGAGAGACAATAAAGTTATTAAAATGTATGTATCACCAGTGATTTTGCTAAGTAAGAGGAATCTAGTTAAAAACTAACTTGCGAGATGTAGTGTTCATCAAATGGAAGGAAATGAGTTTAATGAAAAAAAAATAACTAATTTCGCGTAAATCATTGCAGAAGTCGAATAAAAAAATATGAAATTTCTACCTACAAGGGTGAATTTCAAAACCAAACACACGAATTTTCAACCAAGAAGATTAATTTGCTACCAAACAACATGAATTTTCAATAAAATAGAACTTTTAACTAAAAATGACAAATTTTCATCCAAAAATTGAAAACTTGAATAAAAAAAAATTACAAAAAATAGTCACGTTTTCAACTGAAGAAACAATTTTTCAACAAGTAATGCTTTTTTAATCAACAAAAAATAGTTAATCCGAATTGTTGAATTTTCAAGCTGAAGGACGAATTTTCGCTGAAACTGTCCAATTTTCAAGCCGAAAATATGAATTTCAACAAAAAAGTTAATTTAGAACTAAACATTTGCATCTTCAACTACAAACAAGAGGAAATTTCAAACCACCAATATTAGTTTCCTATCAAAGAAACTAATCTGTAACTAACAAGGATTAATTTTCAACTAAAAATTAAAAAATTACATTTCCAGTTAGAAAACTTTGTAAAAAAACTATTTCTGTATCTTGGCCTGTGATTGCTAATTCAGATATTGCAAAATGATATACAAATTTTATTTTTCATGATTACTCTAATATTTGTGCCTTATTTGCACCAATTTTAATTCTCAGCTACACTGAAGAATATATCATTGCAATAAATTTATAGATATTATTACAATTCATAATATGCATTATTAAACATTTTATTTCAACTTCTGACGTTTTTCCATAGTTCTGATTTGTTTATTTTCAATATTATTTTTCAAGATTTAAACTAAAAATACGCATCTTAGCGTCAGGTGGTTCGAAGCAAATTTGTAGATATAAAAAACTGTAGCTTGCGTCCTTTTTCCAAAAAGTTAATTTTTTTATTCTCAATATATTTCTGTAACAAGAATTTATAACAAATTTGCACATATTTTTCGGTTTAAATTTTGTTCGTACCTTGTGTACTTTTATATTATTATATTGGTTCGTACACATCCTATCAAAAAATTATTAATAACAAATCTGTTGATTCACTTTTCTCGTATCCTGCATAGTTTGACCAGTAAAATAAAATTTTTGATTTTTCATTATTTTTTGTGCGGGCGAAATTTTAATTTTCGATTTTTAAACCAAACTTAGAAAGTCGTTGCGATAATCGTGTAGAGTGTTGAAAATGCAACATTTTTCTCTCTTCGACATTTTTTCATATCCTGCGTCGTTTGGCTTGAAATGTTCATTTTTGTTTGTTTTTTTGGAATTTTGTAAATGCCGTAACTCCAGTAATTTTTGTTATCAAATAGAGTCATAAAGGTAAATTGTTAGTATTTTTTCGTATTACTAATAACCGTACATAGAACTTACAAATATTGAAAAAGGTGGTCTCAGAAATTTTTTAATGCGCTCACTTTTTTAATTTTTATCCTTGATGGCTGGCTAACTAACTTGACGTTCATTTTAGGATACTTGGAGAGTAAGCCAAAGCCGAATCCAATCTGTCAATTTTTTCAAAATTCGTGCTCACTGACATTTAACAAAAACTGGGG
>CAKNXH010048061.1:348-10765 GCA_932178445.1 Andricus quercusramuli
CACTCTAGAATGTTTTTGTAAAAATATATGTATTAATTATGATATATCTTTGTTTAAACAATGAATGCTTTAAATTCTCTTTAATGCACTATAAATGCTCTGTTCGAGCTCAAATGCTGAGCATATTCTCGAGAGCATTTGCTCAACATAAATTCTTGAGCATTTAAGAACTCTAGAGATATGAAGTAAAAATCATTTATCATTGTTTTCTTTAATCTTTAGAAAATGAAGATTCTTCGTTGAAAAATAAACATGTTCATAAAAAATTAACTACTTAGTTAAAAGGTGGACTAGTTTCTTGAAAATACCTTCTTTTTGCTAGAAAATTTATAATTTTTGATGAAAATTCAACTGTTCTGTTGAAAATTTATCTATTTCGTTTAAAAATTCAACAATTTATCAAGATATTAAACTGTTTTGTTGAAAATGCAATATTTTGGTTTAAAATTGAACTACTTTGGTTGCAAATTTAACTATTTTAAAGAAAACTCGTTTCATTCTTGATTGAGAATTGGATTTTTTAACAGGAAATTAAATTATTCTATTTTTGATTGAAAATTTAAGTACTTAGTTGAAAATTCATGTATTTTGTTGATAATTCATCTTTTTCAGGAAATGAAGATTCTTCGTTAAAAAATCAACGCTTTGATTAAAAATTCAACTACTTAGTTGAAAAGTGAACTAGCTTGTTAAAAATATATTTTTCTGGTAGAAAATTCATAATTTTAGTTGAATATTAATCTTTTCTGATTTAAAATTCAACAAATCGATAAAAAATGAAACTATTTGGTTGAAAATCCATTTTTATGTTAAAAATTCAACAATTTGGTCGAAAATTGAACTACTTTTTTCCATTTTTGGTTGAAAATTTAAGTACCTACTTGGTTGAAAATTCATGTATTTTGCTGATAACTTATTTTTTTCTTTGAAAATGAATTTTCCTCGTTAAAAAATCATCGTTTTAGTCAAAAATTCGAATAATTGGCAGAAAATTTAATTTTAATTTTTCATCTAGAACTGTAATTAATCCATTATTATTTATTTTATATTAAATAACACGTTTGTTCCGTAACACTGCTCCGACCCAGGTTGCTGATCAATCTCTCCAGCGATCACCCCAAATGAAGAGTCTCACAAGGTCCTTATGTGGGATAAATATACTTTTCAAAATTCAACCACTTCAATTTTAATTGCAAAATTAAAACTTGTAAAAGAAAAAATTGAAAATGTATCATTCAACATGAAAAATGACAACCCTGAAATTGTAACAATTCAAAATGAAACAAATTATTCTTTTCCTGAGGTATTAATTTCCTTTTAACTTTTTAAGTTGAAGTAGTATAATTTTTGAAAACATCATGTGCAATTTGAAATACATTTTTTTTGAGAATCTGTATTATCATTAGAGAATAATAGAAAATATTTAACGTCTTTTCAGACTAGATGGAGCTATGTAAGAAAAATTAAAAAACAAAAAGAATTCTGAAAAAAGGTCCGCTTCTTTTGCTCCGCTGGGAATCGCACGGAAAGAGATCTTCTTTCAGAAAAAAAATTATTTAAAATAATTTTTAATTTTTTAATTATTTAAATTAATTATTTAAAATAATTTTTTTTTGATAGCTCCATCTAGTTTAAAAAGACGTTAAATATTTTCTGTTATTCTCTAATGATAATATAGATTGCTTGAAAATGTTGATTTGTACCATCTAGCAAATAATGCGTGTATTTCCGAAAAAAGTTTCTTCTCTCGACCTCTCTAGTAGCTTAATGGGAAAACATATGACCGGGAATCGCAAGTTCTGAGGTTCGTTTCCCAGCGGAGCGAAAGAAGATCTTTTTCAGAAAAAAATGAATTAAAATGATTTTTAATTCATATCTCCACCTAGTCTGAAAAGACGTTAAAAATTTCAGATTCTCTGATGATAATACAGATTCCTTGAAAAATTGGTTTTCTAGGTGATTTTCTAGTTTTGCATCTCTCCGACTTGGTGAGAATGGCGTTCATGGCAGCAACGAGCGATTGTGATCCTCTTCGCCTCGAAGGTCTCAAAACACTGCAAGAGATCATCGACAAGTTTGCCAAAGTCCCAGAACCAGAATTCCCTGGTCATCTTCTCCTCGAGCAATTCCAGGCTCAGGTATTACTCTTCCAAAAAGTATTTTTTTTTTAGTGTAAAATTCATATATTTTGTAGAAAAATTGTCTTTTTGGGTAGAAAATTAATCTTCTTTTTTGAAAATTCATCTTATTGGCTGCGGATTAAACTATTTTCTTAATAATTCATCTTTTTGGTTGAGAATCTCTTGTTTAAATTTAGTTAGTTGGTTAAAAATTAAACTATTTCGATGAAAATTTAACTTTTTGGTGGAAATGAATTTTTTTGTTAAAACATTTCCGGATTGAAAATTCAATGATTTTGTAGATAATTCGTTCTTTTGGCTTTAAACTATAACAATTTTGTTGGAAATCTATGTATTTCATTGAAAATTGGTGTTTTTTGGTAGAACATTAATCTTTTTGCTGAAAAATTCATCTCTTTTGTAGAAAATGTAATTATTTTGTTGAAAATTATCTTCTTTTTAGACTGAGAATTAATTTTTCTAACTAACAATGTAACTGTTCCATTCTTGATTAAAATTTGATCATTTTTTATTGAAAATTGATCTTTTCTAATTGAAAATTCATATACTTTATTAAAAATTCATCTTTTTGCATCGAAAGTTAATCTTTATGGTTGAAAATTCATCCTTTTTGGTTTAAATTCAACTATTTGGTTAAAACTTGAATTGTTTTGATGAAAATTTAACTTCTTGGTAGAAAATTGTCTTTTTCGTTAAAAAATCATATTTTCTGATTGAAAATTGAACCGTTTTGCAGATAATTCGTTTTTGCGGCTTTAAAAATCAACCATTTTATTGAAAATTCATGTATTTCGTTGAAAATTCGTCTTTTTTTGGCTAACTTTAACTGGTGGTAAATTCTTTTTTTTTTTGCCAACAATTAATTTTTTAAAGTGAAAATGTAACTATTCCATTTTTGGCTGAAAATTTTTTTTGTTGAAAAATGAACTATTTTAGTAGACAATTGAACGATTCGGTTAAAAATTAAACTCTTTTTTTTAAATTATCATTTTGATTGAGGATTCAAATTTTTTTTAAATTCCTATTTTTTAGTTTAATTTAACCAGTTGAAAATTCGTTTTTTTTTTCGTTGAAAATTCATCTCTTTGGTTTAAACTTGAAGTATTTTGTTGCATATTCGTATTTTTTAATTGCGTTCAATTGTTTATGATTTAAATTTCTTTTTTGGCTAAAATATCAATTCGACTGTTTTTTATTTCAAATTAAAATATTTTTTCTTTGAAATATCAAGTATTGCTGGTTTCATTAAGAATTCCTCTTTATGGTTCTAAAATTGAACTGGTTTGTAGAAAATTCGTCTTTTTGGTTAGAAAATTCAACAATTTTGTAGAAAATTAAACTTATGTAGTTGAAAGTCAACTCTTCAATTAAAAATTCTTATTTTCCTGTTAAAAATTCAATTGTTTTCTATAAAATACGTCTTCTTTGTCTGAAAATTCATATCTTCGTATATACCATATTTTTTGGTAAAAAATGCAACGATTTGGTTGAAAATTCATTTTTTCAGTAGAAATTCAACAATTTTGGTAGAAAATTAAATGTTTTGGTAAAAATTCATAGATTCAACTGTTTTGTGTAAAATTCATCTATTTTGTTGAAAATTCATCTTTTTAGGTAGAAAATTAATATTTTTTGAAAATTTATCTTTTTGGCTCTGAATTCACCTATTTTCTTAAAAATTCGTCTTTTTTGGTTCAATTTAATTGATATAAAATTATTATTTTTTTTTTGAAAATTACTTTTTTAAACTGAAAATTTAACTATTCCATTTTGTGTTGAAAACCGATATTTTTTAGTTGAAAACTTATATTTTTTAGCTGAAAATTCAACTATTTTGGTAGAAAATACAATTATTTTATGAAAAATTAATCTATTTGAAAAGTCAACTACTTGGCGGAAAATTAACCTTATTGTTAATTTGGGTAGAAAATTAATCTTCTTTTTTTAAAAATTATCTTTTGAGCTGTGGATTCATCTATTTTGTTGAAAATTCTTATTTTTTGGTTCAATTTAAGTGGTAGAAAATTCGTTTTTTTAAAAACAATTTTAAAACAAAAAATGTAACTTCCTTTTTTGTTGAAAATTCATAGTGTTGGTTTAAAAGTTTATCTAATTTGGGAAAAATTCGCCTTTTTTGGTAGAAAATTAATCTTCTTTTCTGAAAATTTATCTTTTTGATTGCTGATCACCTTATTTTGTCTAAAATTCGACTTTTTTGGTTCAATTTAACTCGTAGAAAATTAATTTCTTTCTTGTTGAAAATTAAATTTTTCAAACTCAAAATTTAACTATTTCATTTTTGGTTGAAACCCTTTGTTTTTTGTTTTGAAAATTTAACTTTTTGGTCGAAAATTTCACTATTTTGGTAAATTTTAGGAAAATCAACTTTTTTGGAAAATCCATAGTGTCGGGTGGAAAATTCAACTTTTTTTGTTGTGGTAAAATTCATGTATTTTGTAGAAAAATTGTCTTTTTGGGTAGAAAATTAATCTTTTTTTTTGATGAAAATTTATCTGTTGGGCTGTGGATTCATCTATTTTGTTAAAAGTTAAACTATTTATTTGAAAAATTTACTACTAAGTAGGAAATTAAGTTTTTTTTAGTTCATAGTGTCGGTTTAAAAGTTTATCTGTTTTGTGGAAACTTCGTTTATTTTGTTGAGAATTTGCCTTTTTGGGTAGAAAATTAATCTTCTTTTCTGAAAACTTATATTTTTGGCTGCTGATTACCTTATTTTGTCTAAAATTCGACTTTTTTTGGTTTAATTTAACTCTTAGAAAATTAAGTTTTTTTGTTGTTGAAAATTAATTTTTTTAAACTGAAATTTAACTATTTCATTTTTTGTTGAAAACCTTTGCTTTTTTGTTTTGAAAATTCAACTATTTGGTTGAAAATTGCACTATTTTGGTAGAAAATAGGAAAATCAACTTTTTTGTTGAAAATCCATAGTGTCGTGTGGACAATTAAAATTTTTTTGTTGTAAAATCCATGTATTTTGTAGAAAATGGTCTTTTTGGGTTGAAAATTATTTTTTTGTTGTTGAAAATTTATCTTTTGGGCTGTGGATTCATCTATTTTGTTAAAACTTCGTTTTTTTTTGGTTTAATATAACTGGTAGGAAATTAGTTTTTTTTTAAATTATCTTTAAACCAAAAATGTAACTCCCATTTTCGGTAAAATTGTTTTTTTTTTGGAAATTCAACTATTCGGTTAAAAATTAAACTATTTATTTGTAAAATTAACTACTAAGTAGAAAATTGAGTTTTTTTTTAATTCATAGTGTCGGTTTAAAAGTTTATCTGTTTTGGGGAAAATTCATCTATTTTGTTGAAAATTCACCTTTTTGGGTAGAAATTAATTTTTTTGTTGTTGAAAAATAATTTTTTTTAAAACATTTTTGGTTGAAAATATATATTTTTTTAAATTCAACTATTTGGTTGGAAATTCCACTATTTTGGTAGGAAATTCAACTATTCGATTAAAAATTTAACTATTTATATGAAAATGAACTACTTGTTGGAAAAATCAACCTTTTTTTTTGTTATAAATTTCATGTATTTTTTTGAAGATTCACCTTTTTGAGGAGAAAATCAATCTTTTTTGAAAAATCGTCATTTTGGTTAAGGATTCAAGTATTTGGTTAAAAAGTCATATTTTTTAGTTGAGTTAAACCAGTTGGAAATTCTTTTTTTTTTTTTGAAAAATAAGTTTTTTAAACTGAAAATGTAACTTATTCATTTTTGGTTAAAAACTTATATTTTTTAGTTAAAAATTCATCTCTTTGGTTAAAACTTTAACTAAATTCTTGAATATTCGTATTTTTAAATTGCATTCAACTGTTTCTGATTTAAATTAAAATATTTTTTGGTTAACATCAGTTCAACTGTTTTTCATTTCAAATAAAAATATTTTTCGTTGAAATATCAAGTATTACTGGTTTCATTAAGAATCTATCTTTACGGTTCTAAAATTAAACTGGTTTGTAGCAAATTCGACTTTTGGTTTAAAAATTCAATAATTTGGTAGAAAATTAAACTTATATAGTGGAAAGTTAATCCTTTAGTTGAAAATTCTTATTTTCCTGTTGAAAATGCAATTGAAAATGCAATCTTTTTAGTAGAAAATTCAACTATATGAATAAAATTTAAACAGTTTATTTGAATATGAATATGAAATATGAATACAATTTAAACAGTTTATTTGAAAATTCAGCTGCTTGGTAGAAAATTAACTTTTTTGTTGAAAATCAATAGTGTCGGTTTAAAAATTGAACTGTTTTGTGGAAAATTCGTCTATTTTGTTGAAAATTCGCCTTTTCAGGTAGCAAATTATACTTCTTTTTTGAAAATTTATCTGTCGGCTCTGAATTTAACTCTTTGTTAAAAATTCGTCTTTCTGGATTAATTTAAGTAATATTCAAGTAAAACTTCTTTTTTTTTTGTTAAAAATTAATTTTTTAACTGAAATTGTAACTATTCTATTTTTTGTTGAAAACTGATATTTTTTAGTCGTAAACTTATCTTTTTTAGCTGAAAATTCAACTATTTTGGTAGAAAATTCAATTATTTTATTAAAAATTAAACTTTTTGGAAAGTAAACCACTTGGTGAAATATTAACCTTTTTGCTAAAAAATCCACAATGATGGGTGGACAATTCAAGTTTTTTCTTTTTTGTTAAATTCATGTATTTTCTTGAAATTCTTTTTTTTTTGGTTCAATTTAACTGGTAGAAAACTCGTTGTTTCCTTTAAAATTATTTTGTAAACTGAAAATGTAACTTCCATGTTTGATTAAAAACTTTTGTTTTTAATTCAACCATTTGGTTACAAATGAAACTAATTATTTGAAAAATTATCTAATTCATTTATCTTGTTGAAAATTCTATTTTTTGTGTAGAAAATTAATCTTTTTTCTGAAAATTTATCTTTTTGGCTGCTGATTACTTTATTTTGTCTAAAATTCGACTTTTTTGGTTCAATTTAACTCGTAGAAAAGTAATTTTTTTCTTGTTGAAAATTAATTTTCTTAAACTGAAATTTAACTATTTCATTTTTGGTTGAAAAGCTTTGCTTTTTTGTTTTGAAAATTCAACTATTTGGTTGAAAATTCCACTATTTTGGTAGAAAATAGGAAAATCAACTTTTTTGGTTGAAAATCCATAGTGTCGAGTGGACAATTCAACTTTTTTTTTTTGTAAAATTCATGTATTTTGTGGAAACATTGTATTTTTAGGTAGAAAAATAATCTTTTTTGAAAATTTCTCTTTTTGTCTCTGGATTAATCTATTTTGTTAAAAGTTCGTCTTTTTTGGTTCAATTTAACTGGTAGAAAATTCATTTCTTTTTTAAATTATTTTTTAAACTGAAAATGTAATTTCCATTTTTGGTTGAAAACTTTTTTTTTAACTCAACTATTCGGTTAAAAATTAAACTATTTATTTGAAAAAATAACTTCTAAGTAGGAAATTAACTTTTTTGTTGAAACTCAATAGTGTCGGCCTGAAAGTTTATCCAATTGGGGGAAAATTCATTTCTTTTGTTGAAAATTTGCCATTTTGGGTAGAAAATTAATCTTCTTTTCTGGAAATTTATCTTTTTGGCTGCTGATTACCTTATTTTGTCTAAAATTCGATTTTTTTTTGTTTTTTGTTTTGAAAATTTAACTATTTGGTCGAAAATTCCACTATTTTGGTAAATTATAGGAAAAATGGTCTTTTTGGGTAGAAAATTAATCTTCTTATTTGAAAATTTATCTTTTTGTCTCTGGGTTCATCTATTTTCTTAAAAGTTCGTTTTTTTTTGTTGAATTTAACTCGTAGGAATTTTTTTTTAATGATCTTTAAACCAAAAATGTAACTCCCATTTTTGTTATAAACTTTTCTTTTTGAAATTCAACTATTCGGTTAAAAATTAAACTATTTATTTAAAAAATTAACTACTAAGTAGGAAATCAAGTTTTTTTTTTGTTAATAGTGTCGGTTTAAAAGTTTATCTGTTTTTGTGGAAAATTCATTTATTTTGTTGAAAATTCGCCTTTCTGAGCAGAAAATTAATCTTCTTTTTTGAAAAATCATCACTTTTGTTCATTCATCATTATATTACCCAGAATTGATAACATAGTTTATAGATGTCCCATCATCAAATGAGTCCGAGGCTAATGTTAACATTTTTTTGATCAGTAATAAATTAAAAATTTTAATTTAAATTTATTATAATGAATTATCGTGAAAGTATTAAATCTATTATTTTTTTGATCAGGTTGGAGCTGCACTACGTCCAGCCTTTTCCTCGGAGACACCTCCTCATGTGACAGCTGCAGCCTGTGAAGCTTGCAGTGCTTGGATCGGAAGCGGTGTGGCGAGAGACCTCAACGATCTCAGACGAGTTCATCAGTTGTTGGTCTCATCGCTTGAAAAATTACGAGAGGGCCACACGCTTCCACAATTGTACAATGAGAGTTTGTCAACTCTGGAGCGATTGGCTATTTTGAAGGCCTGGGCAGAGGTCTACGTTGTGGCTATGATCAATGAAGGATCCGCTCCAGTCAACAGAGAAGGCGCACTCGGAATTGCCAAGCCAAGCAAGGAGAATGACGAGGAGGGCTTTGGAGAATTCGAGTTCCAGAACGAAAGCTTGTTGAGTTTGGTACAGCCAGAGCTTTTGAGTTTGAGTCAGCACTGGTTGGCAGCCTTACGGGATCATGCTTTACTCTCTCTACCTCCAGGTCAGTGTAATAAAAAGAGTTTAAGTGCTCGGAGAAATTCTCACGAGGATGAGAATATACTCGACCTTTGTGTGCTTTTAGAATTTAATGAGCATTTATGATCAGTTTGAACTAGGATTGAAAAATTGTATTTTCTACTTTTATTAATAATAATTACATTATTTAAATTTCCTTTGAAAATGCATCGTTTAAAATTGGAAAGGGTGCTAAATTTAAATGATAAGAGGGTGCACAGTCTTCACCTTTTTTTCTTAGTTTGCCCTTTTTTCTTTGAAATTCCCATTTTCCCCCCCTATTCTCAAAAAACTTCCCCTTTTCTCTTTAAATGTACGATATTTGAAATTGTACCCTTCATTGAATAATAATTAATGCAATTATAGCATTCAAATAAATTATTTATGAATAAATAAGGTACACGTTTCAAGTGCAGACCATTAAAAATAAATGGTCTTAAAAATAATTTGAAGATGAAACATTTTAAAGCAAGTTGAAAATGTGAAAACTGGAGACAGAAGTTATTATCCAATATAAAATTGGAACAGTTACAAAATATACAGTACTTTTTAAACAAGTATTAGAAGATTTACAGATTTTAGCTGAAATGTAAGAAGTTAAATACTTAATTAAAAAATTGAATATTCCAAATTCATCCACTGCAATTTTGAATGTTCTAACTTTAGCGATTTCTTATTTTACTTAATCTTTACTTCAAAATTTAACTATTGTTGAAACTTTTTTTCGTTGAAAATTTATTTTCGTAAACTCCCAATTGAACTATTCAACTATTTGATCGCAAGTTCAAATTTCATTCAAAAGTTATATTTTTGGGCGGAAAGTTGGTTAAAATTTTAACTCTTTGGTTGAAAATATATTTATTTGGTTGAAAAGCTGTCTTTTTGGTTGAAAATCAAACTACTTTGTTAAAAATTCATTTTTTCAAACTTAAAATTGCAATTTTTGATTAAAAATTATTTTTTGTATTGAAAGCTTGTATTTTTGAGTTAAAAATTCGAATATATTGTAGAAAGTTCTTTTGATTTGGCTCAAAAATTCAATAATTTGGTTGAAAATTTGTTTTTTCATTTGAGAATTAGTTTCTTCAAATGAAAATGTAGCAATTCCGTTTTTGGTTCAAAATTGACCTTTTTTCTTTTGAAAATTCAAATATTTGATTAAAAATGTATGTAATTTGTTAAAAATTGGTCCTTTTTTGTAGACAAATACTATTCTTGCTTTAAAATTCGACAATTTGAATACATTTTTTTTCTTTATTTAGTAAAACATCTTTTTTGGTTGAAAACTTAACTCTTGTTGAAAATTCGTGTTTTCGGATTAAAGGTTCAACTGTTTTGTAAAAAATTTGAATTTTCTCTGGAAAATTCAATAGTTTAGTAGAAAATTCAACTAATTGGTCGAATTTTGAATTACTTTGTTAAAAATTCATTTTTCAGTTAAAAATTCATAATTTCAGTTGAAGTTTTTTTTGTTTGTTAAAAACTGGATTTTTCATTTCATATTTTCGTGTTGAAAAATCAACTGCATTGTAGAAAATT
>CAKNXH010048076.1:6028-18327 GCA_932178445.1 Andricus quercusramuli
GAAAAAAGTTTTACTATAAAAAACCGATTTTCAAAATATATAAATTAGCATAACTTCCCTAGTCTTCAATAAAATGTATTAATATTATAAGTCCATCGATTCTTTCCGAACCAAGGAATCTTTTATATTCTTGCATCAACTTTGAATTATGCGATTGAAAAAACTTTTACTATAAAAAACCGATTTTTAAAATATTATTGAGTGCTAGAAAAAAATGCAATAAATATTTTTAGAAATCCTTCGGCCAGTTTCAAGATATTGTTGAGAAAAATATGCTCTCCAAATTTCATCAATTTATCTGCAACCGTTTTCTAGTTATGGTGTTCACAAAAAAGCGTGACATCAACACATCCACACACATACACACATCCGGACAATTGCTTAGAACATTTTATTAGACATTTTTAAATTAGGGAGGGTTCAATTAAATGAATTTAAAAATTTTGAAAAATGTTACCATTACAAAGCTTCCTCTATGAGGAAGCAAAAAGATTAATTTTTATCCAAAAAAGATTACATGTTAAGTAAGAAGATTGATTTTCTACCAAAGTATTCTTCAATTAAATATTTATTTTAAATTATTTAATTTTCAACAAACTTTCAAGGAAAAAGGTAAAATAATTTTCAATTTTAATTTAAAATGAAAAAAATACTTCAATTTTGACGTATTTTCTTATTATCTTAAATATGGAAAAATATGCAGATCCAACAAAAAATTGAAATTACATTTTCAGTCTACAAAATTAATTTTTAACAAAAAAAAACTTGTTTAAAGAAATGATTTTTTAACAAAATAATCCAAGATATCTTCTTATGAAAGTACAAAGTACCTATCAGACCTGGATATCATCCGAGATATCAATCTTCATCGAAATTTCATGATCATAGCTCTTACTTTTCGAGATATGGTGAAGAGAAGAAAGTTACACACACACAGACGGAAATTGTTTTAAAACTTTATTTTCGAGCTCCTGGGGTCGAATTATATCAAAATATATCCAAAAGTATATACGAAAATTCAGGTAATTACAAACCCCCATCTATTAGGAAGCAATAATGAATTTGATTAATCATCAATGGAGTAATTAATGAATTACTCCGATGTGCAATTATCTAATCTCCTAGAATCTGCTCTTGTATCTCGATAAAGACCAAAGTAAATCACACGCCAACAATGAATACTGTTACAATC
Source organism: Andricus quercusramuli (assembly GCA_932178445.1). Lineage (NCBI taxonomy): Eukaryota > Metazoa > Arthropoda > Insecta > Hymenoptera > Cynipidae > Andricus > Andricus quercusramuli. The sequence continues at coordinate 7,221 of CAKNXH010048076.1, forward strand.
TCTAAAATTGGGCAAAACATGGATCGATGACATGTTTATTAGCTGATAAAATTTGAAAATTATGTCACTGAAAAAAATGGAAAAAAAGGATTAGCAAAATCGGTCAATATTCTCAATATTGAAGGTAATCTTAATTAAATTGCCAAATTACCAAAACTCTCAACAGAAATTGAACGGGTGAACCGATTTTTTCCTATCTTTTTTTAATCGTCTCGTAATTATGTAATGAAAATAGTGCAGCATATTGAAATTCAATTTCTGCATATTTTAATAATTATTAATTTCGTTCAAGCGGCTCGAATCGTGTTATGTGGTTAAAATATTACATCGAACAATTCATCCGTTTAGGAGGACACAGGGACAAACGAATACATGGGTTTTGTTATGTTTTTGGGCCCCGTATTTGCTTCTGTTATGCACCATTTTACCAAACCGAGGCTTGAGCGTTTCCCAACTCATTTTGCCCATTTTCGGCTTCATAATTCTGGACCTCTTCCCGAATACACTTTACCATTTTATTTTATGGTGTTTGTCCTTGGACTCCCGTTGGTCGGATTAGTTTTATTAACATTTTCATAAGAGTAAGTTTTGCCAGATTGTCCATTTTCCGGACTTACAGCTTCTGGTTTAAAATGGTCACGCCTATAAATGCCAGTTTCTACGTTCCCATTAGCGTAATTGGGGATAGCCCCCGTTTGGTTTCTAGAATTTGTGGTAGCAGGACCAACTGACCATTGCCCATTTTCATGCTCATAGTTTGGATTCCGATCATCAAAGGGTTTATATTTCGAGTCCCTATTTTGGTTTTCTTGAGTTTCTCTATAACAATTGTTGTCACGATTTTTATATCCCCGGTTTCGATTTTCATAATTTCCCTTGTAGTAATTTCTACTATTTATTTGATAATTTTTCTCGGAATTCTCCCTTCTATTATTTATATCTCTATAGTTTTTTCTCTCTTGACCATTATCGCGTGGTGAATGGTATTCCGTATTATTTAGTGGTCCAGATTGATCCATGCTATCCCAGATTTCTACAAATCCTTCGCATGTTCGCATATTTCTAATCCTAAAACTGGCTCTAACCTCTTCGGTAAAATGTCTCGATAGACTGACAATAATTTCATAATCAGAGGGTGGTGGGATTAGGTCTCTCGCTTGATTTATCATTTTGATAGCGTACTGAGAACTACTAAGCTTTCCTGGTATAAATCACACATACTGGAGATTTTTCCCGATTTTAAACCTTTTATCTCGATTCCAATATTTATTAATAAATTTTGTTGTGAAAGAGAACATGTCGTTCCTGATGTTTTCGCTGGCTATTTCCCACCATTCTCTGGCGTTCCCTACCAAACGTGTTTGGATCCTATCAATTCTAGCTTCTAGCGTATTCTGATTTTCTTCGAGTTCACTAAGCCTTTTTTGATTTTGCATATTGCCAACAATGCCATTGCCGTGATTAACGTGAATTTCTTCCGTTACGCGTTTCAGAGTGTCGACCTTTTTTTCTACGTATACAATACTCTCTTCTAAATAACTCGCTTAAGGGTATGTGACACAGCCAAATACCTACATTGCCGACCTCACTTTTTCAATTTTCCGAATTTTTTTTTGAATCTAAGAACTTTTTTTGTAAATAAAATTTCGGGCTGAAACTTTGGAAAATGTATGAGAAGACAATAAACTACGTTTATGTACCTTATTCGAGGAAGAACTTCGCAAAAAATTATTTTCGAAGAAATTAAAACTGGGTGCATTTTTTGAACCTAAGAACTTTTTTTATAAGTAAAATATCGGCTTCAAACTTTGAGAAATGCAAGAGCTGACAGTAAAGTACGTTTATGTACATTATTTGAGTATAAAAGATGCAAAAAGAAAAATTCCAACTAAGTGTCAACTCCGGTTCCGCTTGCCAGTTCGGTCGGTATTTTTGCGCTGGGCACGACAATGCGAAGTCTGGCGGCCACTAATCGAGGCTCTATCAGCTGACTCGTCTACATCTGAAATATGGGGTCCACGCTGTCAAAGATTGATGATCCGGTGTTCTCACAATAATATTTTTTGAAAGTTGTGTCCAGCATAAAAGTTGAGTGAAATATGTTGTTTCAATGTTGAATTATGTAAGTATTGAAATCGCTATTGGCCTCGTTCAGTGGCCGCCAGACTTCGCATTTTCGTGCTCATCGCGAATACCGACCGAACTGGCAAGCGTTGTTGACATTTAGTTGGAATTTTTCTTTTTGCATCTTTTATACTCAAATGATGTACATAAACGTACTTCGCTGTCGGCTCTTGCATTCCTCAAAGTTTGAAGCCGATATTTCACTTATAAAAAAAGTTCTCAGGTTCAAAAAATGCACCCAGTTTTAATTTCTTCGAAAATAATTTTTTGCGAAGTTCATCCTCGAATAAGGTACGTAAACGTAGTTTATTGTCTTCTCATACATTTTCCAAAGTTTCAGCCCGATATTTTAATTACAAAAAAAGTTCTTAGATTCAAAAAAAAAATCAGAAAATTGAAAAAGTGAGGTCGGTAATGTAGGTATTTGGCTGTGTCACATGCCCTTAAGCTTCACAATTTTGTTTTCTTTCGTCGATTTTCAAAATTATTTTATTATTGAGAGTTCTTGAAGTTGAGTGCAATTGGCTTAATAATTTATTTTCTGCTTTTACCGACAATTCTCTATTTTTTCGTATAATAGTCGTTATTTTATTTTTATTTCTGATACTATAATTTAAATTCGCCTGAACTTTTTGGAAGTCTTTTATTAAATCCTCTAGCATTTTATCAGTGTCGCGGTTAACGTGACCTAATGACTAATTTTCAGGCTTCATCTCCTTCAACATAAATCTAGACCTAGGTATCTTGAGAGCTAATTTACCTCAAGAAAAGTTTAATTTTCTCCCATCCTTAATATGAATGTCGCATTTTAAACGGCTTTCATGAAAGTATGTACGTTCATGAAATAAGTTTTTTACTTGCTTTTAATTGAGCCTATTCAACAACTGAAGTCCAATTACACAAACTGGACTTCAGAGTTGGGAGGACATTAAAGCTAACCCTTACCACCCTGTTTTGGAAAATTACAGTTAAGGAAACCCTAGGAATTAGGACCAGGTTGTTATCCCCATCAGTATAAGTAACAATGCTTTCCAAGATACGCAAGTTTCGAAACCTAAAATAATTGGCAGCCAAAAATTTTTACGTTTATGTTCATCTTCATAACCAATCAATGAGCCAATAATTATAAAATTTTAGCGGAAATGTGGATTAACTTGAGCGCGGATAGAAATTGCGTACGTCCGTTTGCCTGATTTTCTAGATTATTAATTATAACCCTAATTAATCCACATGATAACCTGTAAAACTTAATCAAGCGAATGTTTTTCCTACTTAAAATATCCAGGAGCTTTCTTTTTAACTCTTAATATTGCCCTGTTCTCTTTCGCCTTTATAAATTAAGCATGATTTTAATCCATCTAGGTGCAACGTGAAATTAGTCAAAATTTAACACTTCGGACATCAGGCGGTCTAGTTTCCAGGTCTTAGCCCTGGTTGAGAAGTCCACCATGATTAGCAAGTGTGAAATTTTATTGATCAAATTGGAAAATATCGATGGTATCCAATTTCAAAATGGGAAGCCGGTTCATTTATTTCCCGCCTTTGGGAGCAACGGTTTTCAGTTTCCGGGTCTGAGCCCGGTTAAGAGAAAATCTTTGCTTCGGCAAGTCATAAGCCAACTGTCCCCATCGTGAGTTTAGGTAAGTCAGAATTCAATTTTAGTGAGAAGACCGAGTGGTCCCATGTATGTTCGGTCCCGCTGGTCTCCCTACTCTTGGGGGTTTGGTTGCGCATGCGTTTATCGATTTTCCGCTTGCCTTATTGACCTATATCTCTCGAACTTGCATTTTGTGTTGTTATCTCTCTATTTCTTATCTCTGTCGCTTTTCCTCTCCTCGTACACAGCTGATGACGCGAATTTATTAAATTTCAGCTAGTCAGCTGACCTATATTTGGTTTCTAATTATTTGCTTATATTAGCTGGCGTGGTGACGGTTGGAACCGTCTCAATATTGACCCTCGAGAACAAAATTTTCAATTGTAGCAATACTGCAACCAAACGTTTTGGCACACAATGGTGGCCCTCGTCAGTAGATTTATTGCTTCAATGAAAAGTTACATAATTTCTTATCATGAACGTAATTGATTAATTGGATGTGATTTTTATTTAATAAAACAATATTTGTTATCTTTCATCAATATCGCGCTTGTTAATTATTACAATTTATTCTGTTTTAATATCTCAGTCGAAAATTATTTGTAAACATTTCAATTTTTGAAATATATTCTTCAATTAAAAATTATTTGTGTAACATAATGAAAACCAAATCCAAAAAAAACTATTTTACAATATGATGCTATATAAGTTTAATATAACAGGGTGGCCATCCACCCGGGAGAACCGGGAGAAAAATATTACACCGGGCGATATCCCGTATTTCATAATTCGCGCGTTTTTTAAGTTTTTAGTAAAAATGATAAATTTTCTTTGACAGAAATCACATTTTTTAGTAAAAAAAATCTATCCAGTCTTTTTGAATGTCACTTGATACTACATTATATGATACTTATCAATAATAATAATTCTAATTTAAAATTATGATTTTGAATGCACCATTCTTAAAGCTTAATCTTTAAGTCCTTGAAACTAAAGTTTTTTCTTAAGGGGTAACACCACTGTAGAAATATCAGAAAATCAATTTTTTTTTATTAGCTTAAAAAATTCTTTGAACCTTGTAGAATAAAAGACAAAAGATTTTATGGGGCATTATTTCTCAACTGCCCCAACTTTAAAAGTCATGTTCTTTGATTTTCTTTAAATTCGGGGCATATGTTCACCTACCCAATAGTACTTAATCGACAAATTTATAGACCACAAAAACCACCCCTCTCCAAGTGATGGGGGTGACATTTTCAACCCCAACGCCTGCACGGGTATTTTCAAAAGCTTGTAACTTCCTTTCTATTTTAGCGATTTAAAATTTTTATTAGGGTTTTCGAAAGGTTATTTCTTACTCTTTTCTTCTATTTTATTAACGAAAAAAACTAAACAAAATTTAAGCATTTTTTAAACAATTCAATTGTTTATTTAACTTTTTTAGCAATTTGGGGTATTTTTTTTTTTTTAAATAGTCTTAAAAGGAAGCTTGACCTTTTGGCTTCAAAAAAGATCCTAAGCAAAAAAATGGTCCAGTGAATAGTTTCCGAGATATAGGCCCCGATGTGAAGGCAGTCCTAATGCTCGTGCTCAGACGCAATCCTTTAGTAGTCCACATACTAGTTTTCAAGTCTAACATTCTTTCAACGCATTCATGTTCATTCAGAATGACATTAAATCAGCTAATAAACATTTTAGAATGTTTGTCGGCGGTTCAGAGTAAGTTTATATTATTTATTATTTGTTATGAACAAATAAAAAATGCAAACTACTCTTTTCAGAAGTAATGTTGATTTTTGTCAGTATGAATGATTCCTTACTATTACAGTTCGTCAGTTCACGATATTAATTAATTTTTTATACACAGTCGTCCAAAAATTTCATTTTATGAACGAATTTTTTTCTGAATATGTGCCTAGAAACTCTTATAACGCGTAGACTCGGCCTTGATTTTGTAAATTTAGGTGAATTTCTATTAATAACTTGTTTTCCAATTTTTTAACTTATTCTGAAGCCAAAACTCTGGAGAAAGAATTTTTATTCTTTTTTCGTTGTTCTGGCTACTAGTTATTGCTGATTTACATCAAGTTGAAAATTCCACAATGGCTTAATGATCTATTTTTCATGAATCTGGTACCATAGCTAAACGTTAAGATATTGAGCGGTTGGATGTAATGACAGCCTACTTCTATTTTCAGAAGTCACTTGTTTTTCATTTGTTCTTCATGAAGTTATGGACAAAAAACAAGTGAAAAACAAGTGACTTCAAAAAATACAAGTAGGCTGTTATTGCGCGCAATCGCTCAATTATGTTTCGACTTCACTCAGAAAAAAAGTTGTCAAGAAAGAAAAGTATCGTCCTCTTGCCTGTATTGTTTTGAACCAACTGAACATCTCCTTTATACAAACAGACTTATTTGGCTGCAAGATTAGGTGAAGTTTGTCGCAAATGGATAGTGTTTGCTGCAAAAAGATTCTTTTTGAGACAAATGAAAATCTTCTCAACCTTCAATTATATGAGAGGAAAATTCATTTGTTTCAAAACGCATTCTTTTGACCCAAAAGGATATTCCTCTGAGTCTTATTCAAGTATCTACATGGTATTTCGGTATTACTGTTGCAACGCACGGTCTTTCGTTCTTTTGGACTTTATCTTGTTTGGAAATATATCATTTAAAATAAAAGATTACAAATAAAATTCATGATTAATAATGTCAACGAAAATAACTTGGGGTCATTTTTGTGCCAATCCTTTTGGCAAGGAAAAGCATTGGAAAACACCAGACTTAAGATGTTTGTCGGTAAGTCAGAGGTTAAAATTTCCCCAATTGCCGAGCAACGCTAAAATTTGCCAGCCTTGTAGAAAAGAATTTAAGAAATTGAGTTCACAAGTGCCTCCAAATGAATCCAGCATGGAAGAAGTTGTTTATGGCAGTGAGGTCGATGACAACTGTATAGAAAAAGAAATCAGCGATGATCCAGATTTTCTATTTGTTCCGATAGAACATAGTGGTTGTAGAGATCAAAATCACAAAGCAGGTCTAGAAACTCTTCAAAAAATTATACAAAAATTTAAGGTGAGTACTGATGGTGACGAAAAAATAACATTACTCACACTTGCTCCTAAATCATGGAGTCGTAGAAAGCTGACCAATTATTTCAAAACATGGAATACTGGCTTTGCCTGGACTCAAGCCAGGAAGAAAACTGCCACCAGGAATTGAAGTAGTAGTGATTAGTTTTTATGAAGATGACGAGAACAGTCGATTAATGCCGGGGAAGAAGGATTTTGTATCCATAAAAAAGGAAGACGGTACTCGCGAGCATGTGCAAAAACGACTTATCTTGGGCAACCTGTCAGAGTTATACGACCGTTTCAAAATAGAGAATGAGGAAATAAAAATTGGGTTCTCAAAATTTGCACAACTTAGGCCTCGACATTGCGTTCTAGCCGGAGGAAGTGGTACCCACACAGTTTGTGTGTGTGTTTATCACGAAAATGTGCATCTCATGTTAGATGCAATTGATATAAAGCATCTGACTGAAGACTCAGATAGAAAACTTATTGATTATCACGACTGTTTAAAATTAATGATGTGCACTAATCCAAGTCCTGCATGTCATTTCAGCGAATGCGAAAATTGTCCTGGCATTGATATCCTGAAGGAACACCTGACTGAACTTCTGGATGAGAACTGCGTCATTGAGTTAAAATATCAAATTTGGCAACAAACAGATAGGAGCAATCTGGTAACTGAAGTAGCTGAGACCGATATCTTCATAGAACAACTCTGCGAAAAACTTGTAAACTTAAAATCTCATGAGTTTTATGCGAAGATGCAAGCATCGTTCATCAAAAATCTCAAAATAACTCTATTGGTTGGAGTTTTCTTAATCATGTTTGATTTCGCGGAAAATTATGCTTACGTTTTTCAAAATGCTATCCAGTCTTCTCACTGGAATAATAATCAGGCATCCATTTTCACAGTAGTTATCTACTACAAAGAAGAAAATGAATTAAAACATGTGAGCATGGCGATCATTTCCGATAACTTACACCATGACACGGTTGCTGTTTATCTCTGTCAAAAATTAATTATTGAATATCTTAAGAAGCATTTTCAACTTGTAAAGATTCATTACGTCACAGATGGAGCACCACAGCATTTTAAAAATAAATATAACTTCGCCAACCTTCTGTGCCACAAAAAAGACTTTGAAATTCCAGCAGACTGGACTTTCCATCCAACTGCGCATGGAAAAGGACCATGCGATGGAATCGGAGGAAATTTAAAGCGACTTGCATCAAGAGCCAGCTTGCAGCGTCCAGCAGATAAGCAGATTCTAAGTGCTCATGATTTATATAAATGGGCCAGAGAAAATTTAAAGGAAACAGTTGTACTCTTCAGTTCTAAGGATGATCATTCAGCAATGACAGTGGAATTAGCAGATCGATTCAGTGAGTCTGTCACAATACCTGGTACTCTCAAGTACCATGCTTTCACCCCTAATGATAAGGGACAGCTGAACCTTAAACGATTTTCCTATGAAGAGAAGAGTGACATTTTTCCTAAACCTAAACGTACCTTGAATAGGGAGAGTACTTCAAAAGAAAAGAAAAGCAGTAAGAAAAATGGTGAAAAGAAAAGGCGAACCAATTAAAAAGCACTGTGTGGTGAGAGGCAAGAGGATTCATGAAAATTAAACACCCCGAATAGTGAGAGGCGAGGGGACTCACTTAAATTAAGCACCCCGAAGGAGTCTAAAATCGCACTGCCACCTCCACGTGGTAGACTCTGGATACTATGATTTTACAGATCGTAGGCTGACGACAGGCGTTAATTAATGATTTTTCTGTAGTTGATTCATTTGAAAAAGCACTGTTTATATGTTAACAACGGTTGAATTGTGCACTTATTCATGGAATATTCATTAATAATCAATAATTATCGTAAACTGACGAACTGTAATAGTAAGGAATCATTCATACTGAGAAAAATCAACATCACTTCTGAAAAGGGTAGTTTGCATTTTTTATTTGTTTATTACAAATAATAAATAATATAAACTTACTCTGAACCGCCGACAAACATTCTAAAATGTTTATTAGCTGATTTAATGTCATTCTGAATGAACATGAATGCGTTGAAAGAATGTTAGACTTGAAAACTAGTATGTGGACTACTAAAGGATTGCGTCTGAGCACGAGCATTAGGACTGCCTTCACATCGGGGCCTATATCTCGGAAACTGTTCACTGGACCATTTTTTTGCTCAGGACCTTTTTTGAAGCCAAAAGGTCAAGCTTCCTTTTAAGACTATTTAAAAAAAATAAAAATACCCCAAGTTGCTAAAAAAGTTAAATAAACAATTGAATTGTTTAAAAAATGCTTGAATTTTGTTTAGTTTTTTTCGTTAATAAAATAGAAGAAAAGAGTAATAAATAACCTTTCGAAAACCCTCATAAAAATTTTAAATCGCTAAAACAGAAAGGAAGTTACAAGCTTTTGAAAATACCCGTGCAGGCGTTGGGGTTGAAAATGTCACCCCCATCACTTGGAGGGGGGTGGTTTTTGTGGTCTATAAATTTGTCGATTAAGTACTATCGGGTAGGTGAACATATTCCCCGAATTTGAAGAAAATCAAAGAACATGACTTTTAAAGTTGGGGCAGTTGAGAAATAATGCCCCTTATACGTGCTCAAAATCGATTTCATTGAAATTTCGAGCCCTTTTACCGAGCGTGCCGGGCCGCTCTGCAACGACTACCTGCGTCTATTACTACTATTGTTACCACTATTATTACTATTACTACTGCCTATTTTCGTATCCATCAATTTTTAAGAGTTCTATGGCACTCACGTTAGTATGTTATGAGCGAACCCCCTCCCATTTCTCAAACAGGTTTTTGCTTCCTCCCTGAATTAATATAGCTTGAAATATTATTTCAAGCTATTTTAACTCGAACTCTGTACGAGCTACAAGGTCTCGCATTGTTCACTCGTAACCTGAGAGCTTGCTATTAAAATGCCTGCGTGGCATTCCAAGCTCCCGATAAAACAGCCTGTGAGCTGGCCTTCGGGAACGAAGAAGTGTGATTTAAAATAATTTTAAAAGAAAGAAATTCTCTTTCGCTGTAGGAAGGATTTGGAAAATAAAAATGTCCCTCAGAACCACAGCACCCCTCTCTCTCTCTCTTTCTCTCTCTCTCCCTCTCTCTCTCTAAGATACCTATAAGTCAAGGAGCAGGGTAGCTCTACAAGTTACCCCCATAGGTTTAAGCATGAAGAAACGAAGGAAGGAAGGGACAACGAGCCGCTAATGAAAACTCGCGGCGGCGGGCACACACGTATACATAGCCACTACACCACCACACTCTACCTCCCTTTTTCACAGGTCGTGTATATCTCCGTCCTTTTCTCGCGCATACCCAGGCTACATACACAGCATTCCCATGCCCCTTAATCGCTCTACTCTTCTCTCTCTTCCTTTCTCCCTCCGCATATTCCTACCATGAAAGCATCTCTTTCTTACATATGATCGAGCTGTGCTGCTACGGACACAACAATATACTAATACTAATTTCTGCAGCCTGATAGCAAGCTCACGTGGAGTACCGAAACAAATCCACGTGCGCACTCAGTAAAAATTCGTAGTGCTGAAATGCTCGCTTTTTTTTTTAAGGTGCTGACGATGTTCCTGTCTTACAGGTGCGAAAAGTCGAGCGAAGGCATTTAGTAATGCGAATTTCGCACATATAGAAATAAAGCTGAAAATCATGCAAGATATCCCTTCCTTCCCCATGAAAAAATTCCGCAATTCTGCAAATATCCCTACTTAGATCACCCCAATTATGAGCTACCGAGGTGCATCGGGCAGAAGTAAATTTCGCAGTCACTTGGGCAACCTGGCACGAGCCAGAACTACCCAGACTTTTGTCCGTCCGAAGTCGGGACCGTAGAATCGTAGTAATTCTTTCTCTTTAATTTTATTTTGGAACTCTAGCCCTTAAGTCGCGAAGCTTCCGTCCAGGTCAACGAAAACTTCTTTCGATACGGGAATTAACGGAATGAACCGCCGGGATCGATTGAGGGACCGGGAGAATTAGATCTTACGATCCGGACGTTAAAATATAAAAAAAATAAAAATCTCTTGCCGACGGGAGGAAGACGATAACTTGGGCAACCCGGCACGGTTCGGAACTACCCAGGTTTTTGTCCGTCCGAATCTCGGGATTGAGAATGGATTTGTTTATTTTGGGAATCTAGCCCTTAAGTCGTAAACCCTCGTCCAGGTCAACGAAAACTATTATTTTCGGTACGGGAATTAACGGGAGCGGACCGCCGGGATCGATGGATCTAACCAATCAAATATAAATTCTCAAAACG